>OU426869.1:1294468-1314468 GCA_911387685.1 Dolichovespula media
ACCAAAGGGTTCGAATCCTCCACCCTAGTAATAAAGCGTTCGTGCGCGCTAAATTTACGTGTAATCCTTCCCTCTTCCTCCTCCTCCTCCTCCTCCTCCTCCTCCCCTCTTCTCTCCCTCTCTCTTTCTATTTATTTGCCTTCTCTTGGTGAAAATGTATACGAGAAAGCGGGATACTGATAGAGAAAGATGGATAGATAGATAGACAGATAGAGAGAGAGAGAGAGAGAGAGAGAGAGAGAGAGAGAGAGAGAGAGAGAGAGAGAGAGAGAGAGAGAGAGAGAGAGAGAGAGAGAGAGAGAGAGAGAGAGAGAGAGACAGAGAGAGAGAGAGAGAGAGAGACAGAGGGAGAGGGTTGAGGGTAGAGGATAGAGGGTAGAACAGCTTCGGGGTTGGGCACATTTTCCTGGGGTGTCATTATGAACTTCCGGATATTAAATTTGTGCCGGTCGGTCCATGCACACACGCAGTTACCGTGGTAACCCCTTTTTACTCGTGTATCCATCTCTATCTCTCTTTCTATAATACAAGCTCTCTACTAGCATCGCAACAACCTCCTCTACCTACCTATCTACCCAACCTCCAACCTCCAACCTCCACCCTCGAGCCTTCGTGGCTTTACGATCATTATTAGTACAGCAAGTGTCTGTGGTTCTTTAATGGATTCCAACCGCGCTGTGGTTACCGATTACGTTTCGTCGCACGACAGACGCGACCTGAAAACCGTTTTTCCAATGTACCCTCGTTTTTACCCTTCTCTTCGATCTGATCACGTTTACGAGTTTTCGACGAGCAAACAAAGAAAAAACAGAAAGATAAAGAGAGGATGAATCTTTCGTTATTGGAATCAGAGTCGTCATTTTTGAGAAAAATTTGCACGAACATTTCATCGTCGAATTCACTTTTTGGACAGATAGATTTTTCTTTTTTCTTCGTTTCTCTCTCTCTCTCTCTCTCTTATCTTTGATCAACGAATTCGTTTAAAATTGATGGTATCGGAGTCATCATTATCGAGGAAAAATTTCAGGAGAAGAATGTATAACTTCATCGTCGAATTTTCTTTTAGACAGATCGATTTTATTTCTTCTTTTTTTACTACTCTCTCTCTCTCTCTCTCTCTCTCTCTCTCTCTCGTATCTTTGGTCAACGATTTTATTTAATTGGTCCGAATCCCTCTCTTTTTCTCACCGATCACGGATATTGCGGCGATGCAATTATTTGTCGGTTTAATTGCACCCGCTTGTGGATTTTCGCGGGTGGATTTTAAAGGGCTCGTGGTAACCACGCGAACGGTGGTAGTGAAGTATGGTAGGCTGGGTGGTTGGAGGGGGTTGGGTAGAGTGGCGTGAGGTGAGGTGTGTAAGGGTGGGTGTACGTATGATCGATATCTCTTCGATAGGAAAGCGTGCAAGAAGGGTGGGTGGGTGGGTGGTGGGGGAAGTGAGGAGAGGTACCTTCGTTTATCCTTTCATGGCTGGACCATGCTTGTTCTTTTTCCTTCTTTCACTCTTTTCACGAATTTTTGGTTTCACTCTTATTCCCCCCCTTTTTCCCTCTCTCTTTCTCTTTTTTTTTTGTTCTCTTCTCAGTAGAGTCGTTAGTCAACGATCGCTAATTAAATTTTGTCACGATCGACATAAAAATCGTCGGATTTCTTTCGGATTATTTTCTCTGTTAAATCAATGTTTTTTTTTTCCATTAATTAATTAATTAAGATTGTTATTTATTGGATCAATATTTTGCAAGATTTTGTATTATTAAGAAAAAACGGTCAAATAAGAAAAATATCAGATCCGGTAATACAAGTGGTCATTTTATTACATGAATTAGTACGTTATTGTTATTACGTAACATATTTTTTGTTATAAATATTTTATTATAAATAACTAACCAAAAATTCTTACACAGGTGTGTGTTTGTGTGTGTGTATAAATGTATATTATACATTCGATACATACATATATATATATATATATATATATATATATATATATATATATACATATCGACCATTTATTTTACATAATAATTATCGTTAATTAATAAAAATATTAACCACTAATAAATAATAATAGAAAGAATTGATTTAATTGATTGTGAACGAATTGATTAACGATTGACGATTAACGTTCACGATAAGCAATCATCATGTATCTGTAACTTTCGATTGTTAATGATATCGATGATAATAGATACCAAAGAGTGAAAAGAATTTATAACGCAAACTAGGGTTATGAGAATACGAAAGATCGCATGTACATAGATAATACTAATCTATTATTCGAAAGCATGCCTGCCTGCATGCCTGCATAGCTGCCTACCTTTCTAACAGCTGGCTGACTGAATGACTGGCTTTTCGGTTTGGCTGGCTTTACGAAACGGTTTGGGCATAATTATAAAGGGCTTTCGTACGTTTCTGGATGATGCATCCTGATAATAGCACGATAACAAGCAAGTGAGCGTTGACTTTAATCCTTGTTCGAAATTACTGCGGTTAAATTGGACTTTCGATCCCGATGGTATTCGGGTGGACTGAGGACTGATGGTGGAGGTGGTGTTGGTGATGGTGGTGGAGATGTAGAAGGGCAAGGGGGAAGGAGTTAGAAGCGGCGGGACGCGTTGGTGTAGATACTCGTTTGATTTTGATTAGGAAGGCGGCCAGCTTGACCGGTTCGGATTCACGCACAAAGGGAGTTTAGATGATTAGCCGCGTACACGTCGAGAGCGCTTAGGATGTTTGGAAAGCAATTGAAATGGTCTGTTACTGTTATTCCTTCTTTCCCCTCTCTCTCTCTCTCTCTCTCTCTCTATCTCTTTCTCTCTTCCCCCACGTTTTTATTTTTTTTTGTGGGGCCATTGCCTCGTAGAGAATTTTTCTGATATCAGCAAATGTGACCCTTGTCGTTAGGAACCCATGTTCCGTGAATAAAGATAATACATACCGAATTTATATATATGTATATATATATATATATATATATATATATATATATATATATATATATAGGTATGTACGTTAGGTAACAGTAATAGGATCCAACCCTTTTTTTATCTCTGCCTATTTTTCTTCTATTTCTTTCAGCTGTCTTGGGACTGAGGTAAAGGGGTTGGGGTTAGGGAGGTGGAGGGAATGGGAGAAGTAGAAGGAAAGGAATCGAAAAGCTTTCGAATTCGTCGTCGTCGTCGTCGTCGTCGTGTGTAAGTCGAGAAAATTACCGTCGACGTCTGCGGAACGGTCCTTGCCAGAATGGAAAATCGATATAGTTAAGCGTTTATGCCGAACGCTAAAGGGGGTGGTGAATGCTAGTGGTAGTGGGAGTGGGCGCTAGGAGAGAGAGGGGTAGGAGAGATTCGAGGTCGAGATCGAGGTTGAGGTAACAGTTTCTACAATTTTGAAGAAAATTTTCTTTCCTCCTTCCAAGATTTTACGTACAGTTATCTCAGAATAAGAAGAAGCCGAAGAAGAAGAGAAACCGCGATATGAGTTTTTCGATAATATTATTCGTTTTATCCTTATTATCATCCTAGTTTCGTACGAATGTGATCTTTTTTCGAACGTACCAGAACGACTAATTCGTTCGTCGTTATGATAATTCTCGTTAAGGTTTCGAGGTTATGCACGATAAATTTCGTACGATTTGCTCTTTCGAACGACTATATATAACGAAGTAATTCGTTCGTCGTTTGAAAAACTACTCATTACAATTTTAAGGTTGCGTTATGGACGTTATATTATCGTTTCGAAAGTCGTTTACCACAATAACTTATACTTATTTCGTTCGCTAACGTTGGAATTATGTCGGCCATTTTTATTTCCCAGAATTCATTGATTATTTGCACGAAAACAAAATGACGAACAATTTTGGGGAATCGTATATACGCATCTTCTAGTTCGAAACGATACAAGAGGGGGAGAGAGGGGGGGGAAAGGGAGAGAGAGAGAGAGAGAGAGAGAGAGAGAGAGAGAGAGGGAGAGGGAGATAGAGAGATAAATGGAGAAAGATATTTGAGAACGTTGTTAACGATCCATCCACCATCCCTATCGCTTTACATTTCATCCCCCTATCGAAGTAAGTTTATACTTGGTGATCCTTCGGTCAAGGAACTTTCTGAACGTATATGATATTATTAAGTGTTGACAGTGTCATCTATCTTGATGTTCCCACACGAACGTCCTTCCTCAACTATATATTTTCCTTTAGCGCAACGTAACAGAGTTACGATGGGTTTCCATCTCTTCGTGGTATTTGAGAACATGACGATCTCATTGAGTTTCTTACCCCCCAAGTAAACGATGCTTTGAGAAAGAGAGAGAGAGAGACAGAGAGACAGAGAGAAAGTGTGTGTGTGTGTGTGTGAGTTTAGCTAAGCTTATAGAGGTTGATCGGGAAATGGATGGGAATAAAATCAACGATATAGATAAAGTAAAATTATGGGTAAAGAAAAATTGTCGATGTGATTGACGATGAATTTGTATCGTTTATTGACGATGAGCATTTAATAATTATTCGATGTGAAAATTATCTCGATAACTTTGAGATATTTGTTTTGTTAACGTGACCTGTGTTTAAGGATTAAATTGTTCGCGATTGGTTCGCTTTCGAATACAACAAATAAATTCGGCAATTGTAGTACATGTGAAAGTAAAGTGGAGTATATTCAGACGTGTATTTTATTTTATTTTATTTTTATTTTTTTTTTTTTTGTATCTAATTGAAGTGAACGGCCTTTTAATTCTTTGGTGTAGATTTTAGAGTATTGTTGGGTCGAAAGACGAAATGTGAATATCTCATGTGGATTATTCGAAAATTCGTAGGTATAGGAAATGTTCGTTGGATTAATAACTGGAAAGGGTAAGGGATAGGGCGTGGTCCTTCGAAAAGTGGGTATAGAATTTTGGGCCTAATTAATATACTGTCGATAATTATAATAATAATAATAATAATGAAGATAATAATAATATTGATGACGATGATGGTAATATGATAATAGAAATGAAAATGAAGATAATAATGATGATATTATTGTAATAATAATAATGATATTAATGATAACGTAATAATCATTGCAATGGTGATGATGATGACAGTATGATAATAATAGTAATAATAATAATAATAATAATAATAATAATAATAATAATAATAATAACAAAAACAACAATAACAACAATAAACAGTAGAAAAATTTTCAATTTGCTTCGATATTTCATATTAATTTGAGCACATTGTTTCCAATGTGATCAATTTTTTTTTATAAAATTGAGATCAAAGAAGGTACTACTGCTACTACTATTGTTACTACTTCCACTACTACTAATAATAATAATAGTGATAATAATCATAGTAGTAATAGTAATAAATAATAGATTTCAATTAGCGTCGATGCTGTATATTAATCTGACATTGTATCTAATGTGATGTATTTCTTTTTTATGAAATTGAGAATTGAATCAAAGACTATAATAATAATAATATTAATAATAATAATAATAATTATAATAAATAGATAAATAAATAATAACTAATAGAAATATTGCGTATCTGCGCTAATGTTTTGTATTAATCTATGTACACTGTATTCAATATGACAAATTTTTCTTATGAAGTTCACATCAAAGAGATTAACAATAATAATAATAGCAATAATAATAATAATAAACAATAGAAATATTTCAGAACTGCGCTAACGTTTCATACTAATCAATTCACATTCTATCCAATGTGACCAATTTTTTTTTTATTGTAATGAAATTGAGATCAAAGAGTATAATCACAACAATAACAATAACAACAAAAACGAAACAAAAACAACAACAACAACAACAATAATAATTATTATTATCATTACTATATAATACAAGTAATAATTTGGAGAGAGGGTGACATTTATTTTTCTTTTCCGTTTCTTTAAAAAATTCTCATGAAGAAACAAAAGAAATTAAAAAACGAACAATTGTAAATATTGTAAGAATAAGAATATCTTGTACATAGACGGGGGAGTTGAAGAATCTTGGTTACACCTTATGTAAACCATTGTACGACACGGTATTTTCTTTTGAACGGACATCGAGTTAACGCTAACAAGATTGCGCTCGAAGGGATCCACGGTATAATCTCTATCCATTCTCGTATCTCATTCCCTTCGGCGTTCTTCTTCTTTTTCCTCTTCTTCATTCTCCTCTTCTTTCTCTTTTTGTTCTTCCTCTTCCTCTTCCTCTTTCGAGATTACATCGTAACACAGGACTCTGGTGTCCATGTTACTCACCTTCGAAAGAGGCTCCTTGTCTTTTCTTTCTGCAAAGAGAGATAGAGATAGAGAGAGAGATATAGATAGATAGATGGATGGATGAAAAGAGAAAGAGAAAGAGAAAGGGAGGGAGGAGGGTTAAGGCGGGTATGGGTGGGTGGGTGGGTGGGTGAGAAAATGCTTTCGCTAAAATAGCTTTCTTATCAAGCTTTCTCTCTCTCTCTCTTTCTCTCTCCAAGTGTTTAATAGACCTTCAAGCATCTCAACAATGTCTTTCCTGTAATCGTTAAACGCAACTTGATGGTTAATGAAGCATTGAACGGTTGTCTATAGTACTACTACTACTACTACTATTACTACTATCATCGAAGCAAAATGGCTAAGCGTGTTCTCTGCCTTTGTTCATGTTCGATCTATTATTTCGAATACGAAATTCGTACCGAAGGTACGCGATAATTATTTACAAATTTTATTTCGATTTATAGAGATATACGCGCGCGCGTGTGGTATGTATGATATTTCGGACGCATGCCAATTTAAATCCAAGATTTTTACAATGAGATATTACCGAGTGATATTTTTCTTTCCTTTTTATTCTTCCTTTTTCCTTTCTGTTTTCGTTTCGTTTTGTTTGTTTGTTTGTTTGTTTCTTTCGTTTTGCTTTCTTTTTTATTTTCAAACGGAGCATAATTCATAATGTCATTTATTATTCATACGTAATAATATCAATATTAATAAAACTTATTGAATTTATATAAATTGATAATATTGAAATTAATGATATTTATTAATGCGTAAATAAATTATTTTAATATTAAAAATTTTCATTGCGTGTATGTGTCTCTGTGTATGTGTAATATGTAATATGATCGATTATGCATTACCTATTAAACGGAATATATCGGACAAATGGTAACCAACAGATTTTTTTTTCATTACATTTTCACGGGATATGCGATCTAATTTTGGGTAAAATTTAATTTCGAAGAAAATTTCAGTGATTTGCGGATCATTGATATAAATTGGACCTTTGACATATATGATCCAGCAAACGACAAATTTAATAGATTGGATCTTGGATATCGTTAATTAAAATCATCATTTCGTGAAAAAAAATTCTGTCGACGAACTTTGATCGTATCGTGCAAAAAGAGATATATATGTTGTTATATAAAAAGAAAGTTATATATGGTTTATATATATGTGGTGTATATAAAAATCATACTGTGTTTCATATATATCCGATCACTTATATATATGATAGTTTCATCGTTAGTTTCATTAAATGATTTAAATTATTTTTAAAATATTCATAATAAAATGTCAGTTTATTAATACGTAATATAAATGATCATTAATAAATATAAATGATTAAATATCAGTGTTGCGTCTGTGTTTATTATAAATATTAATCAATCTATTTAAAATACTGACGAATCATAAAGTTTAGAAAAATTTAGATTGTTTAAGAATCCTATAATGTATCGATGTAATAATAATGTTATTAATATTAATATTAAAGTATAATATTAGAATTAATATCATACTCAAATATTCATTTTGAAATATCAGTCACATAACTTCAGTCACATAACTAATGAACAAGATGTACACAAATTTTTTTCTTAATTAAAATTTTGTTGTTATTAAAAAAAAAAAAAAAAAAAAAAATACGAAACGAAAAACATAGTTACCATACTGTAACTCTTATTAAAAAAACTCTTTGATATGCACATACACAGATCTGTTTTTTTCTCCTATCTTACTCGAGTTCTTTAAATATTATATTAATTACTATAATAACAACAACAACAACTTGCATACATATTACTTTCAATAGCAATTATTTCTTCTTATTTTTTTTTTTTTTCTTTCATTTTTACATTTTTCCTTTAAACTTTCGGATTAATTACTACTGCGCGCTAATGCAAACCATTATTACTTTTCCTTTACTGTGGAGTAACGAAAATTCTAAGGAGAATAAAACATTACAAAGTTAACATACGTGGATATGGATATAGAAAAAGGAGAGAGGTTGGCGGGACTGGGGGTAGGTTGTAAGGTTGGAACGGATGATAAACAAATGCCTAAGGGTAGAAGGACGAAGTCAAGCTCTCGAGGTCAGATTCATCAACATCGTACATTCAGGCTTCTGGTTAATTACGAGACCTTTCTATCTCTCTCTCTCTCTCTCTCTCTCTTTCTCATTCCTTCCATCCTTTACCCCCACCCCAACCCCAATCCCAACTCCAGCAGCAGCAGCAGCAGCACAATCCTACCACAAATACCACCCCGAATCCAGCGCTCACCCACATACCCAAAACACTATCCATTCTCCTTCTGTACATCCATTCTATTGGCAACGTCGCAAGTGTCTCTATGTTCAGAGGACACCTTCACACTTGTCTATTCTTCCTTTTTGTTACGTTGTCGGAAGATAGAGAACCTTGTAGTAGTTAGATGAGCAAAAGCGTTATCACATTATCAATTCCCTGTAGACTCGTCTTTTACGTAACTAGCATCAGATAAATATACATATATATATATATATATATATATATACATATATATATATATATATATATATATATATATATATATATGTATATATGGATGTACGTATATATGTATATGTACGTATGTATAATACATTTTTATATTTATATCGAAATATATATAAACATCTATTTATACAGATGTGTGTGTGTGTGTGTATTAGGGTGTCCCATAAGTTTCTTCCTTTTTTTTCATAGTCATTTATAGCGTGGCACGGAAGAAACTTAAGGGTCACCCTAATATATCATATATGTATAATTTTATATTTATATCAGAATATATATGAACATTTATATGTAATTATATATATTCTGTCTATTATTGATATATTAACACAAATCATTATAATATTAATATTAATATTAATATATTAATATTAAAGTATTATATTATTATTATATTAATAAAAATGAAAATAAAAGAAATAAATTGTTACATTTTGTTTATGAGAGATTTGCCTTGTAATTGTAATATAATACTTTAATACATATTATTGGTCAATCGAACGATTGTTAGTATTATCTTCTTCATTTTTTTTTTTTTTTTGAGGGAATAGCGGTGTATGTTAACACTTTTGCTCATCACTGTATGTATGAAGTAAAAGAGAGAGAGAGAGAGAGAGAGAGAGAGAGTGAGAGAAAAATGTTTATCAAAAAAAACCCGTACTTTTTTTATTCTCTACGTCGTTTTTCATTTTTTCTAAATTTTAATTTTGATCCTTTTGATGCTTTTTCGTACCCTCCGTTAAAGAAATCCTCATCAAATAGCAAGTGTCGCGAAACGTATCTTGTATGTATGTGTGCATGTATGTGTGTACGAAATAATATCTGTCGTTTTGTTGCGTGTGCGGTGTATCGTGTGTCCTGTTAAATAGAAGGAAAGAGAGAAGGGGTGGGGGGGGGGAGAGAATAAGGAAGAAAAAAAAAGAAATAATAATTAAAGTGCCACCGAGTCTGAAACGAAGTATATTATTAAGAAGTTACACGGGAACTTTTGATAGCGTGTTAATGTTGACGTTGATAGATCGTTAACCCAACTAGATTTCTTCATGATAAGTACATATATATATAAATATATATAAATATATATATATATATATATATATATATATATGTATAGATACACACATACATCCGTGGATACGTATATAGATATATAATGCATTGGCGACATACGTTTTATAAATGTATTTAGTTTCGTATAAATATGTGTATATATAAATATATATAGTATGTACGTATGTACTTATATGACACGTTTGCGACATGTTATATATATATATATATATATATATATATAGAGAGAGAGAGAGAGAGAGAGATACATATATGGACTTTCATGATTATAGCATTTGACGATAATAAATGAACTTGGCGTATCTTACCGATCTTATTGCGTGCATTTTTTTTTAAAGAAGTTTTGCGACGTCAGTTTAACACGAGGGATTGGGGTTGAGCGGGTGAGTATTTGCGAGCAATATATATATATCAATGATCTGATCTAAATCTAAATGAAATGTTTTCGAATAAACGAAGAAATAAAGCTACATATGTATATGAATTTTTTATCGAGATGAGCGTTATCAATCGTTTAAATTAATGTTAAACTTGGGATGTTTCGTAGAAAATTAATAAGACTTCTGCGAAAGATTATGAAAATCAATATTATTTTAAACAAAGTTTAAATATTTTAATTTTTAACAATAATTTAATTTAATTTAATTTAATTTAATTTAAACAATAATTTAATTTTGATTATGAAATTAATATTATTTCAAACAATATTAATTATCATTCTTGCTCTTTCTTTTATTATTTCATAATTAACATTTGTGAATAAATGTTTCTATTATTTTCTACACTAGCTTGATTTATTTATTATTAATGTCTGTCAATAACCAGTAAAACAATCAATGTGTGTATCATTAAAATTACAGAATTTGTCATGTGTTTCATTGGAATGAAAATTTTGACAAACGTTGGTTTCAAAAACGATAGTAGGCAAGTAGGAGGGGGTTATGAGATGGGAGAAAAATACTCGAAAGGAAGTCAATTCCGAAAGAAGTTGTTTTTTTCCTTTTCTTTTTTTCGTGGTCGAATCGCTCGAATCTCGATTATCGAAAGACACGTGTTTGTCGTGCAAAACATGTGAATATATCCCAGTGTGTGCGTGTGTGTTTAGAGCGACATGGGTAGGTAGCAATCTTCTTCTTCTTCTTCTTCTTCTACTTCTTCTTCTTCTCCTTCTTGGTAAAAACTTTCGTAGGCAGAATCATGCCAGAGGTATCCGCATAAATGCGTGAATGGATGTTTATATGTGTATATATATATATGTATGTATGGATGTATGTCTTTCTTTGTATGTACGATGCAAGGAAAATATGCTCACGAAAGGACATAAATACGTACATACATACATACATACATACAAGACGCACGCATATACATATACATATATGTACATATACGCATGTATATACATAACATAGATATCATATATATATATATATATATATATAAATATATATTTATATGTATATATAGGTGCACGCGCCTTGAAAACCGGTCTCTCGAGCGATACCCACGTGTCTCGTTTCTCACGTGCATCGAGAGAGACAAAGAGAAAGATAGATAGAGCGAAAGAGAGGGAGAGAGAGAGAGAGAGAGAGAGAGAGAGAGAGAGGGAGAGAGTGATAAACCCTCTCTCGATGGCTATACTTTAACACCAGCTCTCGTGGTTTCATCGACGGCAGGCGTAAACCGAACGAGACTTCTTGTTTTACGATAAACCTCTTTTTGGAGGGTGGGGGCAAGGGGTAGGAAGACAACAGACCCTCCTGACGTCGTCGCTTACACGCGTGGTTTACGTTTCCGAAGGAGGGAAGGAACATGTTTTCCAACGGATATAATATGATCCCTTTATCTTTTTCTTGTCTTTTCGTTTTTTTTTTCTCTTCTCTCTCTCTCTCTCTCTCTCTCTCTCTCTCCCCCTTTCCACCTTCCTTTCTATTTTCTTCTTTCGTTATGTTACTTTTTTCCACAACCACTCCCCCCTCTCCCTCCTTCCTCGACAATCCTTTTCTCTTATTCGAATTGAATCATTTAGATGATAATTGTCGACAATGAAAGAATACAATTGCGATCGATAAAAGAGGAAATAGAAGAGGGGAAGAATGAAAGAAGGAAAAATAAATTGTGTCAACGAAAGAAGGAGAAGAAACAATTAGAAAAAATCATGTCAACGAAAGAAGGAGAGACAAGAAAGAAAAGAAATTATGTCGACGAACGAAGGAGAGGAAAGAATAAACGAAATAATGTCAACGAAGGAAGGAGAAGCAAAGTATTAAGAAAATTATGTCAATGAAAGTAAGCTAAAAAAAGGAGTAAAAACAGATCGTGTCAACGAAAGTATGAGAAACAAGAATAAAAAAAAAAAAAAAAAGACATGTTATATGAAAGAAGGATAAGAAAGAATAAAGGAAATCGTGTCAACGAAAGGAGGAGATACAAGAAGGAAAAGAAATTATTTGAACGAAAGGAGGAGAAGGGAGAATAAAAAAATAAAAGACATGTCGATGAAAGAAGGACGAGGAGGAATTAAAAAAAGGACCATGTCGACGAAAGAAGGAGAAGAAAGCGTTGAGAAAATCGTGTAAAGTGAAAAAAGGATAAAAAAGAATAATAATAATAAAAAGGAAACGTTGACGGAAGAGGGAGAAGGAGGAATTAAAAAAAAAAAAAAACACATGTCAACGAAAGAAGGAGAAGAGAGAAAGAAGAAAAAGAAATTGCGTTGATAAAGAAATTACAAGGGATGGGATGGGAGGGCGTGGGGGGTGGGGGGTGGGGGTGGGGATGGAAAGAAGACGCGTCAAATCGCTTTAGAAATAATCTATTTTACGTTTGCGAAAAGAATCCACTTTTTACATTTATGGAAAGAATATAAGGGAAAAAATAGTGGAAAGTAAGAGAGAGAGAGAGAGAGAGAGAGAGAGAGAGAGAGAGAGAGAGAGAGAGAGAGAGAGAGAGATGTGAAAGAACTCGAACGGGACATCGACGTTGAACTCTCGGTACGTGGTTCCCATCCTCTTTCAGAAAATTACGGTAACACGGTCGAGTTGTTGTTGGTGGAGAAACAGTAATTACCGCCCTGTAGATAGATAGATAGAAAGAAGGAGAGAGAGAGAGAGAGAGAGAGAGAGAGAAGCGTACAGCATCGAGTTGACTCTGCAGAACTCTTTGGGTTTACTTTACCTTTAGAAATGCGTTCCTCCACCCTACTCGTTGTTCGAGCATGGGGATCGAGCTTCCTATACTATATACCACTTGTGCAATCTTTACTTCTTGTCTCTTTACTTATTTTCGTTCCAAATGGAGGAAGAGTTAACTTTTCCAGATCTTTTCGAAACTATATAATGTAAATATGCGTGCGTGCGTGTGTGTACTTTTGGTCCTTCTTTTAATTTTTATTTTTAGTAAACACACTGGTCGTCGGAAACTTTTGGACGAATTTATTTTAGTTTACTTATCCTTTCAATAAATACGTATGAAGAATAAATACGTATGAAGAATAAATACGGATGATTTATTTTTGTAGTATTCCTTCATGCGAGTATGATATTATATATGGTGGTATTGATAGAAGTTTCGTTGAGGTCTATCATTACGGACGGAAAAATTTGTTGAAATCATTTAGCTATGAACCTTTTGCACGCTGTTATATATATATATATATTATATATTTATATATTTTATATATATTTATTTATATTATATATATATATATATATATACACACATACACATATGTAGGAATTTTTTCAATATTTTTCCTTTTTTCTCTTCCTTTCCTTTATTTTTTCTCATTTTTAATTAGAAACTAAGGCGTAAAGTTTCGCGAAGGGAGAAAAAAGAAATAAAAAAGAAAAAAGCAAAGAAAATCTGGGACATCCTGTTTATGTATTTTTATATACGTACATATGTATTTATGTATGCATTTATATAGGCATGCAAAACCTCATCTATTCATTCCGATATATTTTGTAAGTAAAAATAAGAATGAAAAAAAATATAGTAAAAGAACGTTATACAAACATTATTAAAAAGTTACCGACACTTTTAGTTTCGCCATTATTTTCTATTAATCGATTTGGTTCGTAGAAAATTTTCCTTCTATTTTTCCTCCCCTCTCCTCCGTTTTTTCACCTTATTCTTATTTATGGAATAAGCTGGTTAAAGTTTTGACGAAGAAAAGGGAAAGAACAAAATTTTTATACGACAGTTATTAAAAACACATTATTTTTAGTTTACCTTATATTTTCTTTATTCTTATATTCTTTATTCTTCTATCAATCGATTTAGTCAGTATAACATTTTTTTGCTTCTTTCTTTTCCTTACACTTTATTTTTAGAATATATCGAGAAAAGTTTGACGAGAGAAAGAAAAAAATATCCACAGCCAAAAGAAACATAAAAAAGAAAAAAGAAAAGAAAGAGAAAATAACTGGGACACCCCGTATACATCTAATTCGTATACTTCATATTACTTATTATCTTTTCTGACCGACATTGAAATCCGATTTTGTTCGGGCACATAAATATATACATACGTACGTACGTACATACATACATACATACATACATACATACATACATACATATATACATACTGTAAATATTATCGGTACTATATCAAAGCTAAATGTTCATAAAATTGTCAACTACCAGCGAACCGATGAACCGTGGTGCGGTAGTAAGTACACGTCTACATAGTTTTAAATTTATCACGCATGTCGGGTATGAGAGAGATAGAGAGAGAGAGAGAGAGAGAGAGAGAGAGAGAGAGAGAGAGAGAGTATTGATTTTAGTGTACGTTAACGCGAAGATCGATGTGCTGAATTATTATCAACGGAATATCACGAGACTGTGAATATTTCTCTTGCCTTCCATTTTGTACCTCGATCTTTCTCTCTCTCTCTTTCTCTCTCTTTCTATTTCTCTCTCTCTCTCTTTCTCTCTTTCTATTTCTCTCTCTCTCTTTCTCTCTCGTCTATGTAGGGTATGTATCGGATACGCGAATCGGATTACTGGATCGCCAAGTAACGGAATATTTTATTTAACCGAGGGCTTCATTCGCTCGAATAAAATATTTCATCGTTGGAGATATTATTTTGAATTACGTTACGTTTTAGAAACCTGCGGACGCGAATGGCATCCACGCGCTCTCTTAATATAAACGTTATATGGTTCTGGTATATTTCCACAATGTTGGAGAAAGGTTTTTGCCGGATAACGTGGTTTCCTTTTTCCTTCTTTCTTTCTATCTATTTATCCTCCTTTCTTTCTTTATTTCTTTCCTTTTTTTCTTGCCTCCCCGTCTTCCTCCTACTCTTCCTCCTACTCCTACTCCTTCTCCTTCCTTTCTTGTTCCGCGTTTTCGTACCAATGGAAAAATGGGTATACCTACGACCGATGGAAAAAAAAAAAGAACCAGAATAAATCCGAAGAAAAAAGAAAAAATAAAAAAAGAAATCTCGTTCGTTTGCGGTCGTGTTACTCCGGTCGTTTGGATTTTTACGATTTTTTTCTTGCTTTTTTTTTTTTTCCTTTTCCTCCGAACACCATTCGTCGAAAGGCAGCTAGCTAGCTAGCTAGCTAGGTAAGCTAGGTAGCTTCTCTCTCCCTCCTGTTTTCTTCTTCCATCCCTTCCACCCCCGCTCGTTCACTCTTCTGTACCTCTCACGGCCCCACCCACCCCCTCACCACCCGCAGTCCAACGTAGCTCCCCCTCTCTCCCCTTCTCTTCTCCCCACCTTTCCCTTTTCTCGAGACTTCTTGCTAATGTTTAGGAACTCTCGTTTTTCTCGATTCCTCGTTTCCCGTACGCCGTACACGTTTCACCGCCAATTTCGTTCCCTCGAAACGCACGCGGAATTGTAACCGTGAACCTTATCCGTTTCTACTTGTGTACGTTACTTTACTTTGTATGTATCCCCTATGTATGGAAGAATCCATGGATGGGTGTATGGATGTGGTAGAAGCGTGTTAGCGCAAATTCGTTTACCAGCTTATGTAAGCGTAAATTCTTCTTTTAAAGCAGACGCGTTATATATATATATATGTCTATGTATGTATGTATGTATGTATGTATGTATGTATATATGAATATATATGGCATACATATATTTATACATGTATGTGTATAATATATATATATTTTTTTTAGTAGATACAACTCTTTGAATCTTTTTTCCTACTCGACTTTTTCTCTTATTCCTTTCAACCCCTAGATGAGAGAAAGAGAGAGAGAGAGAGAGAGAGAGAGAGAGAGAGAGAGGGAGAGGGAGGGTAGTATCATCGTCCCTTTTCGAAAAGTTCATAAATCAAGGTACTACCCAAGCGAACCGGAGCATGTATATATGTATGTATGTGTCAATGTATGTATGCATGTATATATATATGTATATATCTGCACGTTTCACAAGGTTTAATCAAGTCTGATATAAAAGATTCCATATCATGTTCAACGCTTTTATATATACATTCGTTTATATACAGGGTGGATCCTTTTGACAGAGTAATTTTACAACCGAAAAGATATCTATGTATATACACACACACACAAATATATACATATATATATATATATATATATATATATATATATATATATGTAGTTACGTGTGAACGATACGATATAATATATCTTATCTTCGAATATACTTATTAAGTTTAAGTTGCACGTCTATTCCGCGAAATCGAATTCGATATATACATACGTCTATATACATATATATATATATATATATATATATATATTATACATGTATATAAGTATATATGAGTCGAATTAGAAATCATATATATATATATATATATATATATATATATATATATATATATATATACATTCATGTGTGTGTGTGTGTGTGGTTGCGTATGTGTTTTTTAAAAACAATAAAAGTTTAAAGTTTTATTATCGATGTCTGATAGTTAATGATTCACCCGTTAGTTAAATGTACACATTTAACACGGCCGAGTTGTCGTGGCCATTAAGACGACACGGCTCGTTAAATTCAAACAGATTAACTTGATTACTCTTTTTTTCTTTCTTTCTCTCTTTTTTTTTTTTTTAATAAAGACTTACACGAGATCGCTCCTGCTCGTACCGATCCGAGACTCTTCGATCTTGTTTTTCGCACGTTCTTCGAGTAAAACATACATGGCGTAATTTGTTGGAGAATGACTCGAATCAAAAATAAACGAAGAAAGAAAGAAATAGAAAGAGAGGTAGAGAAAGAAAGAGAAAGAGGGAGAAAGAAAGAGTAAGAAAAAAAAGAGAATAAAAAGGAGAATGAGAGAGAGAGAGAGAAAGAGAGAGAGAGAGAGATAGAGATAGATAGATAAATAGAGAGAGAGAGAAATCAAGGATCGCCAACTCGAGAGAGTATTTTAAGCGGTGCCAATTACAACGTCGAGCGAGTTCTCGTAAATATTTCCACAGGATGTTCGATAGGATCTGGGAACATCCTGTCCCCGAGGGAATTTGGTTGGTCCAAAGTGTTTGTGTCAGCAACAAAGAAAGAGAGAGAGAGAGAGAAGAGAGAAGAGAGATCGTCTCGGAGCGATATTTCTCAGTATAAAGTTACTTCCGAGGCCATCGTCGTATCCTCATCGCGTTGTCCTGTTGGAAGACTTTGGTCCTTGGCGTGCAAAGCAAATCTGCTGTCCTTTTCACATATATGTGTGTATATGTATCTATGTGTGTGTGTTCGTGTTCGTGTCTCTTCTCCTTCTTCCTCATATATATATATATATATATATATATATATATATATATATATATATATATTCTCTCTGTGTGTTCGTGTTTCCTTCTTCTTCGTGTATGTGTGAGTGTATGTATGGTTCGTGTTTCCTCCTCCTCCTCCTCCTCCTCCTCCTCCTCCTCCTCCTCCTCCTCCTTCTTCTTCTTCATCTTCTTCGTGTATGTGTGTGAGTGAATGAGTCTCTATGTTGTGTGTGTGTTCGTATTTACTTCTTCTTCTTTTTCGTGAATGTGTCTGGCCGTCTGCTACTCTGTGTGTGTGTGTGTGTGTGTGTGTTGCATGTGTTGTATGTGCGCGCGCGCGCGCGCGCGTGTATTTATGTTCGTGTGTATAGTTGTATGGGTATATCTATCTTCTTTTCTCCTTTATTTCATCTTTTTCTTCCTCGTTTTATTTTATTTTTCTTTTCTTGTTGCACACCGTGTGGAGTTGGCGATATCATCGGACGATCGGTATTATGTACACGACGCCTCTCCTCGAAACTGCGGGACGTCCCCGTTGTCTTTGTCCCCTTACCGTAGCACGCGAAACACACGTCGAGATGGCCCGTAAATATATTGCGAAGCAAAACTTGTGCACCCTCTCTTTCTCTCTCTCTCTCTCTCTCTCTCTCTTTCCATCTCTTTCTTTTTTTTCGAACGTTCGAACGATCATCGTTCTTTCGTTCGTTTAGTTTAGTTCTTTTTACGTTCGTTTTTCTTTTAAATTATTATTTATTTTCTTGCTTAATTTACTTATTTATTTAGTCTTTTTTTTTTTTTTTTTTTTTTTTTTTTTTTAAACAAGTCCTTCCTCTATTTCGGTAAATCGATAAATCCTAAGCGTAAAAGAACCCGAAGGATTTTTTACTTTTTCTTTCGTTTTATGTATTTTTTTCTTCCTTTTTCAAAAGAGAAATACGGAGAGAGAGAGAGAGAGAGAGAGAGAGAGAGAGAGAGAGAGAGAGAGAGAAAGAGAAAAATAAATATCAATCATTCGTTTCGTGCGCGAAACGAATCGTTCGTTTGTTCGTTCGTTATTTCGTTTGTTTTTTATTTTTTTTTTTTAATTTTTTCTTTTTCATTTTGTATTTTTATTTTGCAGATCGCGAATTAATCCGATTTAACGATTAATATTTAATATCAGTAAATTTTTATAAAGGATTCCGTTGTTTTACTTGGATCGATAACGAGATAAATTGTTCCTTCTTTCATTCCTTTCTCTCTCTCTCTCTCTCTTTCTCTCTGTCTCTCTTTATCGAATTTAACGCAGTGGTCCGTAACGCAGAGCAAGTTAGACGACTATCGATTGACCGCATCGACCGTATCGATCGAATCGATCTATCCATCGATCGATTAGTAGACGATCGGTCGATCGATCGAATTTGCAATTAGCAGAAGAAACCTTGATACATAGTCGTACCAACGTAGATATATATATATATATATATATATATATATATATATATATATATACATACGTAGACGATGGTTATGTAAAATCGAAGGGCGAAGTGGTGGTGGACAGGCAGTTTGTACGGTCACCAGGTGTTACATACATATACGCGCGCGCGCGCGCGCGCACACACACACCCACTCTTCGTATTATTTTCTATACTCTTACCACCATAAGTAAGGGCTAATAAATATTGTGCTCTATTGGGGAAACTCGCAATTAGTTGAACGGTCTTCGAAATCCCTTCTCGAATCCTTCTTTTTCCTTTTGCTACTATTTTTTGGTTTTTTCTCTCTCTCTCTCTCTCTCTCTTTTTTTTTTTTAATTATATGTATTTTTATTTATTATAGAGGATTTTCGTACCGGGCTCTCGTATTATCGGAAAACTTTGTCATCGCATTTTATAAGGAAAATTGATTGAAAAATATGTTGTGTGTGTGTGTGTGTGGAGGCTCGCAACATTTTTTGTCGGTTTTATATATATATATTTTATCGATATTTTTTTTTCTTCAAAAGTTAATAATATTTAGAAGAAAATTGTCCAAATGATTTCAATGTATGAATCTACCACTTCATCAACTTACTATGTTCTCTCTTATATACTTTCTTGTGAATAATACGATATGACACACTTGTATTTCCCATGTTTCTTAACGATCAATAATATTTAAAGGACTCTTTTCATTTCTTTTTCTATTTTAATACAAATGTATGAAAGATTTTGTGTATGGTAATCGATCGATAACATATACCATATTGTCAAAATAATTTAAATATATCAATTTACATTTTTGGCGTTTTTCAACGGTTAATAATATTAAGTAATAATTTAATATATATATATATATATATATATCATAGTATTTAAATAATTTCAATCCATCATATTGTATATTCCACATTTTTCAAAAATGAATACTATTAAAAAAAATTT
>OU426869.1:1316968-1334468 GCA_911387685.1 Dolichovespula media
TCTCTCTCTCTCTCTCTCTGTGTCTTTGTCTCTCTCTACGATAAATATTTAATTATCGAAATTTTTCCAAACTTTATTGGAAACGTACTGAATAGGTGTATAAACGTTGGAAATACGTAAATAGTTTTGCAAAAGCTCATTTATGCTGTACGTTTATAATATTAATATATATATATATATATATATATATATATATATATATATATATATATATATGCTTGAAAAAGGTTTTTTTAAACGGGTTCAAAGGGTCATTTTCAAGTGGTGCTTGTGGTAAATGCCCTTTTACGAGACATTGAGGTCACCATATACGTAATTATATATAAATATTTAATTCAATGCGTTTGTTAATTGAAAAATCGCTTAGGGAAACGTTTTCGCGGTAGTTACACTCAGATTTCGGACAATTTTCTCTCTCTCTCTCTCTCTCTCTCTCTCTCTCTCCCTTCCTCCCTCCCTCCCTCCCTCCCTCCCTCCCTCTATTTCTACTTTCTCTTTCTCTTTCTCTTGGCATCCCTTTCGCCTCAGTTCTGAACAGGGATGAAGCCCCGGTGCACCTCGCTGCGAACCAATTACGAGGTATTCAAACGTGCACGAGCTAAAATCCCGGTCGAGTGATCCTTGAACCTCATCCACAGATGTGGATAATCGTGTAATCCCGCAGGAACGTGCGTGAGTGGGTGCCTCTTGGATCTATAATGTAGTAGTACGCTCTCCTGGTATAATCGAGAGAGACAGACTAAGGCAGAGACAGAGAGAGAGAGAGGGAGACAAAGATAGAGAGAAAGAGAGAGAGAAAGAGAGAGAGAGAGAGAGAGAAAGATAGAGAGATAGAGAGAAAGAGAGAGAGAGAGAGAGAGAGAGAGAGAGAGAGAGAGAGAGTAAGAGAGAGTAAGAGAGAAAGACAAAGATAGAGAGAGTGAGAGACAAAGCAAAGATAGAGAGATTGAGTGAAAGAAAGAAAGAGACAGAGAGAAGTACGAAGAAATGATCTCTTTTCGAATTTTCGATTGTGTAGAATCCATTTTTTTCACTATTCTTTTCTCTCTCTCTCTCTCTCTCTCTCTCTTTTGCTCACTTTGTCTGTCTCTCTGTCCGTCTGTTTCTCTCGTTCATTCGTAAAATGACATCGTCTCTTTTCTTTTCCCTTCTTTTTTCTTACTTTTTTAATGATACTGTTATATATTTTTTTTAACTTTTTATATATATATATATATTTTTTTATTCTTATTTATCACGATCCTAGATCCAACGAAAAATTAACGCGTTGGATGTCACGCGGGGTGGAGGGTGGGGATAGGGAGTCATCGGTGACTTGTATTGAATTTGTCTTATAACTCCATGGGGGGCGGGGATAGGGGGACCATCGGTGGTTCGTTAATCGATGTCGATATTAGTTGAAAACATGTAATCGGAGTAATTGTCGATATTTATGTAATAATTAATTGTATTAAAATATATTAATTCAAATTATTTCATTAATAATTTTTCAACACTACATGGGTGTGTAAACTTTCATCTTCTACTATCATTCCTCCTCTTGCCACCCTCCTTCCTTTCACGGTAAGATGATTTCATTAAACGTGATTAATCTTGACTTAACCGTCGTAGATAATATTTTAAAATAATATATATATATATTGTATGCTAGCGGATTCACGTTGGCGTGATTATGTGGACCAAATATGTAACATTAGCGCGACATTAAACTTGTCAAGTGGAAATTCTTTTAGAAAAAAAAAAAAGAAAGAAAGAAAGAAAGAATTTTTAAGCGACGTTCAACTACGATTAGAAAGAAACCCTTAAAAGAAAATAAAAAGTAAAAATTTAAGCGACGTTCAACAACGATTATGGAGAAATACTTTTAAAATAAATTAACAAAGAAGGTTAAGCGACGTTCAACCACGATTAATAAGAAACCCTTTAAAGAAATAAAAACTAGAAAAATTAAGCGATGTTCAAGCGCGATTAATGAGAAACCTTTTGAAGAAAAAAAAATTTTAATAAATAAAGAAAAATGTTAAACGACGTTCAGGTACGATTAATGAGGAACCCTTTTAAAAAAATAAAACAGTTAAACGATGTTCAAGTACGATTAATAAGAAAATCCTTGAAAAATAAAAAAAAAAAAATAAAAAATAAAAAAAAGCAAAGAAAAGGTTAAGCGACGTTCAAGCACGAACTTATTATAGGTGACTCGCGAGAAAAGTACAGTTAAGCGACGTACGACTAAGATTGATGAGAAATTCTTAAAGAAAAAGAAAAAAGAAAGAATAGAGAAAAGAAAGTTAAGCAGCATTTGAGCACGAACTTCATTCGCTTGGAGTGTGACGCGGGTGACGTGGGATGGAGGGTGTCAGTGAGGAGGGAGGGGTAGGTGTTAGGGGTGGCTCGCGAGAAAAGTAGTAAATTTAAACGACGTTTGGACAATGATTAATCCTCGAACGGAGAGGTCTCGAAATGCTTTCAATCAAAAATTAAAAAATAAAAAATGAACAAACAAAAAGAGAAATAGAAAAGAAGAGAAAATAAGAGGAAACCTCATGCGACTTCTTACGACTTACATCGTAACGGGATTGTCGTTTCGAACGACATGCATGTAATCGAGCCCAAACGAGGGGGGAGGGGGAAGAAATATTAAAATCAAGCGATTCGTTATCAAATACGAAAATTATTCACGGATAAACAACGCTTATGATTAATGTTCGGACTGGTGACCTCGCAGAATGGAAGAAACAAGATGAAAAAAGAAAGAAAAAAATGTTTAGTAGCGCGTATCCATAATCTCTCGTGCTCTTTCTCTATATTCTCTCTCTCTCTCTCTCTCTCTCTCTCTCTCTCTCTCTCTTTCTCTCTATCTTTCTCTCTTTCTTTCTCGTTCTCGCACATTCAGAAAATGACGCACTGTTTATTTTTGTCCCATTTCTCCGACTTTTCTACATATGCGCTTACTCATACCATTTTCTTGTATTTTTCTCTCGTACGTACACATAACACACACACAACACACACGAGACACGACACACGCGTAAACGTATGGGAATAGACATTCTCATTTTTGTTTTGCTTTTTCTCTCTCTTTTTCTCCTCTCTCTCTCTCTCTCTCTCTCTCTCTCTCTTTCTCTCGTTTTCTCTTTCATTTTGCATGTACGCTTATCTGTCGCACGGCAGGCTTGACAACACTTCCCACCGTATGCAAATGATACAAATACAAGTATGTATGTACTTGTGTAGAAACCGAAGTGAGTAGGATAAGACGACGGTAATCTCTCTCTTTCTATCTTTCTCTCTCTCTCTCTCTCTCTCTCTTTCGCTCGCTCGCTGGCTCTGTGTATATGTATATATGTATATATGTCTCTCTCTCTCTCTCTCTCTCTCTCTCTATTCCTCGCCCTTCAGAGAGCCTCTTTCAACTTGCGTCCTGTATATCGCTTCTACTCGAGGAGGTAAGATCTATTTCGAGCTCAGGTGTGGTCGTTTCTCTCAGTAAGCTGCTGACGATCCTCTCGCGAAAGCTTCTTTCAATTTACGATCGTTATACGCATATTATATATATATATATATATATATATATATATATATATATATATATATTTATATATATTATATATATATATATATATATTGTTTTTTCTAGGATAATATACATAACTACGTTTGAAGCCAATGTCTGTATATAAATTATCGTAATTTAATTTTTGCTTTTATTAACTTTCTATATTATTTTTACGTATATATATGTATATATATATATATATATATATATATATATATATATATATATATATATTTATATAAGAGAAAATTGTAAATATATATTTTTTTATTTATTTTTTAAACATGCTTTTCTCTGCATAAATAATTTTCAAAAATATTTTTATCTTCCGTTTAAATATTGTTTAGAAATATATATATATTTTTTTATATAAACATTTTAGAATTATTTTATATATATATATATATTTATATTATATTTATATTTATTTATATTATATATTTATATATATATATATTGTTTTTTCTACGATGATATGCATAGGTGGTACGTTTGAAGCAATGACTATATATAATTTATCGTAATTTAATTTTTTCTCTTATTAACATTTTCTATTAACTTTACTTATATATATATATATATATATATATATATATATATATATATATATATATATATATAGAGAGAGAGAGAGAGAGGTTTTTTTAATATTCTGTAAAAATATTTTTTTTCTTTATAAATATTTTTTAGAAATATATTGTTTTTTTTCTATATAAACATTCTTTATAATTATCATATATATATATATATATATTTATATTTCTAATTTCTTTGTTTGTTTGTTCTTATCTTCTTTTTGCTTTTCTTTTTCGTCAATATACGAAAGTGTCCAGGATGAAGTCTCGAGTGAGGTATATAATTTGCTTTTAACTCGTTACGATTCGAGTGATTTTCAATGGTTCCCTCTATAGCTATATAGGTGCGGATAGCACTGGCAAGCTTTCTGCTCTCTCTCTCTCTCTCTCTCTCTCTCTCTCTCTCTCTCTCTCTCTCTCTCTCTTTCTCCCTTTCTCCCCCTCTCTCTCGGGCATTAAGCCAGGTTTGAAATGCGACCTGTCGTAAACGTTAATTTGATACTGAACAACGGTTTTAGTCCTATCGCAGGCGAACAGACGACAATAATGATGCCTCGCAATGTGCGTCCCATTGTGTCTGTCTTTCTCTTCATAAGGGGACTAAAGACGAAACAATTTGCGTCTGCGTATTTCGTTAATATTCACGTAACAATGTTTGCTTCTACAAACGTAGGCGATACGTAAGTATCGACGTGGGAATGTATTATAGATAGATATTATACCTTTGGTAAAAATATTCATAGAAAGTATCATAATAAATATTATTATCTTTTTTGAAATATTTCTTTTCTTTTTATATTTAATCATTCATTAGTATTATTCTTTTCTTATTATTTACATATTTTTTTTCATAAATATTTGTTCCTTAATTATAAATATTGTTCAGAAATATTTGTTTCTTAATTATAAAATATTTGTTGGAAATATTGTATTATTTTATATAAATATCCTTGGAAAATATCTCTTTTTACATAGATATTCTTTAGACATATATATTTTTTTTCTTAATAAATAAATATTTATATCTATATAAATATATCTATATAAATATTGTCTCTTTGCGTAAATATTTTTTAGAAATTTTTTTTGTTTTCGCAAAATATTGACCATACATATAAATATTCTTCAGAAATATTTTTTCTCTAGAACATGTTTTCTCGAAAACATATATATATATATAAACATACATGTAAATATTCTTTAGAAACATTTATTTCCTTTTTTTTTTTTTATAAATATACCGTGAAAACATTAGAAAATATCATAAAGTTCGAGACGTTCGAATTAGATAGTGGGAAGAAATATATAAAAGAGAAAAAATAGAAATAGAAAAATGTACCAAAAGCTAGAAAGCAAAGAAAAAAAAGTACAAAACAAAATAAAAAAGGAACACGACTCGAAGGGGATACTACGGAAAAAGATCGAAGTGAAATAAACTCGAGAGCGAAGTCAAATGGTTGTCAGACCGAAATACTCAACTCCTCTATCTTCACTGTCGAAAGGCATTGGAGAATTTTTTTCTGGATCGTTAAAAACCCCGTAGGTAGCGGCTCCGAGTTTGTCGAGTGCGAACTAATTGAACTACCAACGTGTAAAAATAATGATAGCGTTGAAGTGTTGGATTTTTCATGGTTGTCCTTTCACGACTGCTCTGTGTGTCCTCAATTATCGAATGTCGAGACTCGAACGTATTACTGGTCTTTCTTCACGGTGATCAAAAACGAGATACATATGTAGGTATATACATAATCAAGGGAACGAATCGTATAAATTTGACGAGATTAAATATTATTGGTGTTTCTTATTACACGTATTTACGTACAAAAAACTCTTCGTAAGTAAATACTTATTTATTATAATTTATCAAATAGTATAGATAATATATATATATATATATCTATTTAATATCGGTTTGATCAACAGTGACAGTACGAATAATTGATTAGTCGTCGACTTTTAAACTGATCTTAAATGTTAAATGACTAGTCGATTAATCGATTTTCGAATTAACCTTAAACAGTTAAATGACAAAAACGCATTGGAGTCCTTAAATGTCCATTTGTATTTAAATTATTTTAAAACTATCAAACGCATATAAATATTTTCCATAACTTACGATTTATTTAGTGTTAATATTCGATGCGACATGATAATTCACGAGTAAGTATCGATAATATCGATTTATTATCGGTCTGATCTATAGCAACAGTACGAATAGTCGTTTAGTCAACTTTCAAACTAATTTTAGATATTAAATGACTAATCGATTAGTCGACTTTCAAACTAACCTTAGATATTAAATGATTAGTCGATTAATCGACTTTCGAACTAACCTCATATATTAAATGACTAGTCGATTAATCGACTTTCGAACTAACCATAAACTGTAAATGACAAAAACGCATGGGAGTTCTCAAATGTCCATTTGTATTTAAATTATCTTAGAACTATCAAACGTATATAAATATTTTCCTTAACTCAAGACTTATTCAGAGTTAATACTCGATGCGGCATAATATTTCGCGAGTAACTATCGGTAATATCGATTTATTATCGATCTGATCGATATTGACAGTCGGTAGGAGTAATCTCGACCGATTGATTTTCAAATCATTCTTAGACGTTAAATGACAGAAAAGCGTGGGTCGCTCGGAACGAGTGGTATCACGATAAGGGATTTAATAATATTTTCGTTTACGCGGGTCGCGTACGATCGATATAAATGTAAATCAGTATACGCGACGTGCCGATGCGACAACCTTTTCGATTCTTCCATCCCATATCGAAGCCCGAGGTTAGGAAGGAAGGAAGGATGGATGGAAGGTTGGAATGATGGAGGAACTGGATGAATGAAAAGAGACAGGACGAGAGGTATGGTGCGTGTCCAAGTTGTATAGTAAATGTCGTTTCAACGAAGACGGCGAGGACGACGAGGACGTATAATAGAATCCGATTTATCGAGTCACGAAGAAGAAGCTTTTCGTTTGATGATAAAAAGCCTCGTCGTCGTCGTCGTCGTCGTTGTCGTCGTCGTTGTTGTTTTGTATTATCACGAAAATAATCGCGTGTCGGCGGAGCCTATCGTAAATCGTTCGAATCGAATAAATTGAGTCATCGATCCCTCCTCGTTATCGTCGACTTTATTCGTTATCCTTACGACTTTGCTTTTGAGAAATACAAAAAGGTTAACGACGAGCGAGACGTTCCTTATCATTTCAAGAATATCAATTCACCGATTGAATTTTAAACGTTTCTATGAAATTCATCTGATTTTTAAGCCGATCTAAATATATAAATGATCGCGCGATTGTACTCTCTAATCTTGTTAGACGACTACTGTAACTCGACGGTAATTGATACTTTAATACTTGATAGATAGGTATCTTGTCGTTCTAACAAATTTATTTATACGCATTGCGACGAAACGAGACGCTTGAGGCGTGGGTTAAGGGTGGAAGTGGAGGTGGAGGAGGAGGAAGAAGACGGAGTAAAAGTATAAAAACTATGAAAAATATTTCGTTATGATAAAATTGCGATCGGGGAATTATTTGAGGGGGGAGGGGGAGAAGGAGGAACAACGAGTCGACAGGTTTTTTAGTTTTTAATTTTTGCTACTACTTTTGTTTTGAATCGATCGATTAATTTGAAAAAATATATTGAAATATAATTTTTGTAGGTCGACGAGTGATACTTTTGTGGTAATAACAGTTAGAGAATATATTAGACGATTTTTATTCGATGAAATATTTTTATTAATTTATTTATCACTGCCGATTAAGTTGACACTATTTTTCGACATTTTTATTAAATACATTTTTTTTCTTTTTTGTTTTCTTTCTTTTAAATCAAAATGTGTTACTTCAGTTATGTTGATGATAATATAATCATAATTTAGCTATACAAATAAATAAATGAAATATTTTTATTTTAAAAAGTTTATAGATACTGTTTTTGAACATTTTTATTAATAATCTTTCTTTTATATTTATTTATTTTTTTGTTGTCAAAATGTGTTACTTCACCCAGATTGGTTATAATATAATCTTAATTTAGCTATATACATATATATATATATATATATATATATATATATATATACATAGATGAAATATTTTAATTTGAATTAAATAAACAAAGAGAAAAAAATAGAAAAAATTAATCTCCTTTCGAGCCTGTAAGAATTATAAAATTAATTAAGATTTAAGAATTGATGCCTGCATAATTGGAATATCTTAGCCGCGGTTTAAATTCGCGAGCGCCATTTCGTACGATTTAATTTCATTTAATTCATTCTTTTATTCTTGGAGAAACTTCGAGAACGATTCGTTTTCGATCACGTGCAGGTAATATTATTTATGGTCTTTTTATTTCTTCTTTCTTTTTCTGTCTCTCTCTCTCTCTCTCTCTCTGTCTCTCATTTTTTTTTATTTAAATTTGATTCGTTTCTTATTTTATCTTTCTTACTTCTATCAATGGGATTCATTTATTTCAAACTGATAAGTCGCATTGATATGCACCATTGATATGCAACATCAACTTACCCTAGGCCGGAAGTCGTTATATAAAAATACGTCGAACGTATAAACAAAGTAACGAAACGTAATAAACGTTATCTTATCTTGAAACGACGTCAATGAGAAATCGTAAATATAATCCAAGGATAAAAGAGAACATTTTATGCGGCATCTCCGCGAACGTCAATTGAGAAGTCAATACGAGTTTATTTAATTATTTTTCTTTTTTTCTTTGTCTTTTATATTTATGAAAAATGTAAAATGATCGAATAATAAATAACTGTTATCGTCAGGATGATACGCGGAGACACGTGTACGTTGTTTATTATTACAGTAAACATATATGCAATAAACTTAAATGGTCTGGCAATCGATCGAGCGAGATATACACGGTGTTCAAATAATTCCGATGCGTCGAGTTACATCTCAAACGTTACTCAAAGTTCAATGATATTTAGAAATTTTTTCCTTTTTTTTTTTGTTATATAGATGTATCTATAGAGTGAAAAAAAAATTACTGTCTATATATTATTTTTATTTGTTATATAGTTGTAATAATCGATCGTGCATAGTGTCCAAACAATTTCGATGCATCAGTTTATGTCTCAGTCGTTTCACGAAGGTCAATTATATTTTGAAATTTGTTTTTTTTTTTCTATACAAATATATCAAAAATTTTATACAAATGAATCATCGATCCAATCCTTTATTAATTTACCTTGGCCTCTCTTATATACATCTCGCGACAATATGATAGAACATTATATTATATTTATTGCATTTAATTTTTTCAAATTAATTTTCCTTTTTTTCTTTATTTTAATTTTTATTTTCTTAAATATTATTTTCACATTTCTCAAAGATTAATTATTATTAAAAAGAAAGTTTATATACATATGTATATATAACTATATATATATATATATATATATATATATATATATATATATATATATATTCATGTATGTATGTATGTATGTATCTATGTATGTATCAAAATTTTTGTACATAGTAATCAATCGGACATACACATAAATACACGCTCATACACACATTATAATATTCAAATAACAACAATTTATCAACTTGTATTATTGGCGTTTCTCAAAAGTCAATAATATTTAAAAGAAAATTCCTATTCTTTTTTTTGTTTATTTATTTATTTATTATTTTGGAATACAGACGTATAAAAAATTCTGCGACAAATAAATACGATAGGACAATATGATATTAAAAAAAATTAACGAAACGTAATAAACCTTATCTCATCTCTAAACGAAATCAATGAAAAATCGAACAATAATCAAGAGTAGACCTTTAAAAGGTATTTTATATTTCGTAAATACCACTATGTGGATTGATTCCATTCAATTACGGCTTATTTATTTTCCTTTCTTTCTCCCTTTCTCCGGTCCAATAAAAATAAGAAAAGAAAAAAGATAAATAAAAACGAAATTGATCGAATAAACGATTGTCATCGTTGACTCTAACACGTAGAAAAAATGTGTACTTATTTATCCGATCTATCATAACAAATAGATCAACGATAAACGTAAAAGATCTTAGTGCTAGCTAGAATTACATACATACGTACATACATACATACATACATACATACATACATACATATGCATGAACATAAAGATCTAGATCAAAACTATACAAACACAACGCGTACACGCAAAGAGATTAATTTCAATGTAATCAACCTTGTACCCTATATATCTACTTGATTTTAATTTTCCTCTTTTTTTTTCATCCTTTCTCTCTCTCTCTCTCTCTCTCTCTCACTCTCTCTCTCTCTCTCGTATTTTTTTTTTCTTTTTTTTCCTTTGTCTCACGAACGGAGACGGGAATGGGAAGGTGGACTTTATGGTAGGATAGACAACAAATGGAATAGGCCATACCGAATGAATATCTCGCGGACGAGTGCCACGGCGAGTTATTGCGTCGCGGTAATTAAATTGCGAAGCCGAGTGGGCCGCATTCGCGAAACGTCGAATTAAATTAATCGCGTCGGTGTTTTCTCTGTGTAGACCTGTACGTGTTACGTACGTAGATACACGTAAATGTTACGTTCGTGTATGTATACGTGTACCCTCTACGTTCATGGCGTGTATATACACGCGTATCTCTACGTTCGTGCGTGTAATATACTACGTGTATACCTCTACGTTCGTACGTGCTTTTGTGTGTGTGTGTGTGTGTGCGTATTCGTCGTTACGGTCATCGTTCCTCCTCGTACTTCGTATAACGTCCGTTCTTGAATAAATTCGTGCGTGCGACGAGACCCGAATTAGTTTGCCGCGAGAGAAGAGGACCGTCACGCATTTTCGTTCAAAACGAAAACCCTCCCTCCTACCCCTTTAGCTAGGCCCGTGTGCGTTTTATTTTATTTTTTATTTTTTTTTTTTTTTTTTCTTTTTTTTGGACGGTGGTACCAAAAGATTAGGGTGTGTACGGGGTTACGCGATTGCCGTCTACGCGTTCACGTCCATCCACTGCATATTAATCGTTTGACGTAAGGCAACGATATCTATCGCGAACCGTTCGTTCGACCATAATCTCACGTTTGAAAGAAAAAAAAGAAAAATAAAAAAAATAAGAAAAAAAAAAAATTAACGAACGAACGAAGCAAGACAAGGTAGAGTGTATCCCGATCTTCATAAAAAAAAAATTTCAGTTTGATAGAATAAAAATCTTTTCTCATTTATATTCGTAACCGTAATTTTCTATCGATTGAGAGACAGACAGGGGAAAGAGAGAGAGAGAGAGAGAGAGAGAGAGAGAGAACAAACAAACAAACAAAGAGAGAGAGAGAGAGAGAGAGAGTGAGGAGGGGTGGAGAGAAAGAAAAAAAAAACAGAAGGAAGGTAAGGAAGGTAGTAATCGATGAAAGTCGAGGTATCGACGGTTTAACCTCTTCTGAGGTTCTCGCGAGAGAACCGGATTCGTTGAGAGCAATCGATTGGCCTACGAGAAGAGAGGAAGGAGCTTTAGCTACGAGGTATGAGTGGGGGATGGGTTGTGGATGGTTGAGGTGGGGGGGATCGGATGGTACGGGGATGGGTTGAGGATGGTTGGAGTGGGGAGGTCAGAGAGATAGATAGATAGATAGATAGATAGATAGAGAGAAAGGGAGAAAGGGGGAGAGAGAGAGAGAGAGAAAGGGAGAGAGAGGGAGAGAGAGAACGATAGATGAGACGTTTCTACGATACGTTCGACGCGTGCCCCGTGGGTCTCCTAGTGCAATAAAACACGTATCGACGCGTTCCAATGGCGCGATCGCATTTATCTCGGCGCAATTAGGCGAAGTGCTGCTGCAACCAGTCACAGGTTGATACTTGGGTAACAAATAGAAAAAGAAAAGAGAAAAATAAAAAGAGAGATAGAGAGAGAGAGAGAGAGAGAGAGAAAGAGAAGAAATAGTGTCGTTCGAAGGATTAGATATTCTATTTACGTTTACGTGTCACTCTGCGCGAGATACCACTGATCATCCAGATAACGAATTATACGTTTATATATAAGCAAGTACGTATCTGTCTATGTATTTGTATGTATATATATATATATGCGTGTAAAGGATAGAAAAGTAGTGTAATTGAAAGTTAACCACGGAGAATATATATATATATATATATTTTTTTTTCTTTGTTCAAAGTTGTTCCTTCGTTTCTCGTACGTACACACGTTGTAGGTTTATTCGTTCCGTTCGTTTTCTCGATGATAATAATAAATGTCGTCGACCATAAAAATCATTATACGCGTTCCTTTCGATATTTGTAAGGATATTGAAAATTGGATCGTACTCCACGTTCGATTTAACGATTGCAAATTGTCATTGCCGTTACGTGAAATATTTTCACTCTTTCGTTCTTTATTTCCTTCCTTCCTTCCTTCCTTATCTTCTTTCTTTCTCATCTCTTTGAGTTTCGTCGCAAACCTCACCACGAGATCTTAAGATAACTTAATCTTTTAGGTTGATCATCGTTAACATCGTGTCACAACCGGTTTTTCTCGCTTTCGTTCTCGGTCGTCGATTTTCTTCTTCGATTATTTCAACTAACTTATATATTTTCGTTCGTTATCGTTACTAGTATTATTATTATTATTATTATTATTATAATTATTATTATTATTATTATGAAAATAGTCTTCGTCGTTACTAATCGATGATTTCCGCTTGACACATTTATTCCCGTTTTATGCTCGACGTAATGATATAATACTGCGTTACGAAACAAAGCGAGAGAATTTGATCGTTAATTTAAGATAAGATCGTGCGTTAAGATTACACGAGATTTAATTTAAATGCCTTTTGTTAAAAACGATAAAGAAAAATCTTAAATTGATAAAATTTTTATATATATATATATATATATAGAATTTTGAACCAACGTTTTATGTTTTTACGATTCTATTACTCTACGTATGGCACAGGTCGTGATTAACGTCAGGTGATTGATTTGATCGAAATGTACGTAACTACCTGCCAAGAGGGAGAGAGAGAGAGAGAGAGAGAGAGAGAGAGAGAGAGAGAGAGAGAGAGATAGTGACTGAAAGTCTTGTTATTGGAACTGCACGTGCGATCCATTTAGCCGGTTAGCTCGCACGTGACGCTTGCCATCTTTCGACTAAGCTAGCCAGACTCAACCCAGAAATGGAAGGTACGCGAAGCAGCTGTTGCAATTCCGATCTCTGACGAAATCTTTCTGGTTATTCTATCGAATGCATAAATCTACCGGGTGAGGTTATTGTTGTTCTATGCTAAATAGAACAGAACGTTTCCGATCGAAGGATAGATATGCTTTTACTAAACATTTCTTTTTTTCAAAAGAAATTTAAGAATAATAATGTCAGAACGTGCGTGAGAGAGAGAGAGAGAGAGAGAGAGAGAGAGAGAGAGAGAGAGAGAGAAGGTAAGAGATAAAAGAAGAAGAATCATGGAGACGTAAGTAGTACTTACGTAACGATGAATTGATTTTATTTAAGTACACTTTTTTGAACACAGTATCGATAATTTAACGATTAATTTTCAATTAATTATAATATTGTATTATTTAGGCATTGTTTGTTCTTATGCATTTATTATAGTCGATGGAGGATAGACGAAGATGGTTCTTTTTTTTTTTTGAAATATACTCGTGCATACTTTGCTTATGATATGTGTTATGGTATCGCTTTCTCACTTTCTCACACACATCCGCACGCACGCACACACACGCACGCACACACACACACACACACACACAGACACAGACACACAAAGGACATATATACAGGTTAGCTTAGACTATGTTACGGTAATATTCACACGGTTCGGTTTTCGTTCGTACATTTATTTACCCCTTTTCTCCAAAAATTAACGAATCCGCGACTATTATCGTATATCGATCGATAACGATATTGTACGAGCATGCATATATAAAACCGTAAGATCGTCCACGGTAATCGTATAAAATGATGATATAATAGATTGGTAAAAGAAAAAAAAAAAAAGAAAATTCGATTCGATGTGTCGTTTAAACGGGGAGCACCTTAGAATTAATCTAACATTTCATTTACAGAATTAACGATTTATTGCATATATATATATATATATATATATATATATATATATGTACATACACACATCCCTCCCCCCCTACACACACACACACACGCACGCACGCATGCACGAACGCACGACAATAATTTGAATTTCTAAATAGGGGTTAAACAAACGGAGAGGTTAAATTATTTGGTATTTCTCTCGGCGAATATCGACGTTCCTAACTCTCAGGTATTTTCGAAACACCGGAATTAACGTGCGGAATATTCACCGTAATCACGTTCGCAAACCCACGAAATGTCGTGTTCCTTTGACCACACCACCGTTCTAACTGCGCGCCCATCGCCATCGCTTACGCCATCGCCTACGCCATCGCAAATCGCCATAACCACCGCCGTAACCATTACTGTGGGAGAGGGGTAGGGGGGGGGAGTTAGGGGGAGAACAATAATGCTCTTCATCGGCATTAATTTCATAACTTGGGACGAAAACGCGAAGCTTATTAGCTGTCGGCACGAAGAATGCCGCTAACCCCTTCCCCATTTACCCTAACCTCCAACCTCCTGTAACACCCAAAACTCCAATCCCATAACCCCAACCTCTACCACCCCATCCCACCCGTCAGGATTCTCGTCTGACTCGTGATATTTGCATAAAGCACGCGAATCGTTCGTAATTGAATAGAGCAACCGATCCGAACCGAGGAATGGCACGAGTCCACCCCATCCCCATCCCCCCCCCCCTTCACAGACCACCCTTACCTACTCCCTTTCATTCTTTGGGACAGTCAGTCGAACGGTACGAAAGGGGCTAAACGGGATTTCAATAATTTATCCAATCTTAACATAGTAATAACGATAAATTTCGGGTTATTTAAATTCCGATTATAATCACGAATCAACCGTCCTTCGTTATTTGTTCTATTTATTATCCCCTCCCCTCCCACTCTCCTCTATACTCCGCGTTGCATCGTCGCTCGAACACGCTATATCCGTTTCTTTAATTTTCATTCGCATTTTCTTCTCTTTCTCTTCCCTTTTTCTCTTTTTTCTTTGCCTTTCTTTCCTTATTTCTTTCTTTCTTTCTTTTTTTTTTTTTACAGTCCTCGCATAAAACGGGGATAACGGTTAGTTTCGAAGAACGGCCACCTCGCAAATATATATATATTTTTTTTATACCGCTCGAATTGTAAAACGTCGGGAGAAAATGTTTTAGGGGGCAATGAGAATAGATAAGAGAGGAGAGGGTGTAAGGGTGGAGGGGGGGGGAGAGGAGGTGGTAGGGTAGCCGATAAAAACGTAATTGCTGGCGCATTCAACGATCGAGTAAATTTATTTTACGCTGTTGTAGGATCGTAACGGAGTTTTCTCGATTAATTCCGCGCCCTGTTTTCTTCTTTTTCCTTTTTTTTCTTTTCCATTTTGGACGTTTCGTCGTGTTTCTACTTCTTTTTCCTTTCTTTTCTTTTTATTCTTGTTCTTTCTCTCCATCTTATTTGCTTTGTCATTCCTTTCTTTTTTCTTTTTTCTTTTCTTTAATACTCGCAGGAAGAGCGAGAAATTCCGATCAAAAGTCGAGATATCCGGGGTTGTTTTATTTCTTCGAATTTATTCTTGAATTCGAAACTACCCGATGCCCCGCTACTCGATCTTTTCTTTCCTTCATTCTTTCATTTCTCTTTTGGTTTATTTTACTTTATTTTATTTTATTTTATATTATATTTCTTGCCTTTTCTTCCTCATATCTCCCTTTTTCCCCCGCCTTTACTTTCTTATTTTCTTTTTATTTCTATTTATTTTACTCCCCGATCTTTTCTCTTGGGTTCGCGTCAAGCTTTCTTTTCCACACTCCAGCTTTCATCGGATCCTCCACCTCCTCCTCCTCCTCCTCCTCCTCCTCCTCCTCCTCCTCCTCCTCCTCCTCCTCCTCCTCCTCCTCCTCCTTCTCCTTCTCCTCCCGGTTTCTCTCTATCTCTCTCTCTCCCCCTCTCTGGCTCTTTCTCTCTCTTTGTATACGTATTGTAAGAAATTTGAAGCCGTCCGTCTAGCATCACGAATGAGAACGCTGAAAGCTTCTCTTGCAAGCGAAATGTTTCTTGCGATCAAATTGCAGTGCCGCGCGTGGGTCGGAGAGGAGGGGGTGGGTGAAGGGGGAAGGGGGAAGGGGGGGACTGGGGTATCGACGTCATTCGAGAAAATTGCGTCTTTCTTTTTCTTCTTCTTCATTTTTTTCCTTTACCAGGAGGTATACCGTCCCTTTTGGATATAGAAAGGTTTCTTTCAATGATGAGACGGAAACGTTAGAAACCGTGTTAAGGTTAGATTTCGACCTTATCGAAGTGTACTTTTGTCGATCGTGTATATACTTCTTCTTTTTTTTTTTTTTTTTTTTAAGGAATATTATTTCAGACCAATCGGACGTGAGAAGATAAAAATTTTCTATAGGACGAGTGGTCAGTGTAATTTGAAATATGATGGTAAATTGGAGAAGAACAAAATAGTAGAAAGAAAAAAGAAACGAATTTTTCATGGGACACACACAGGTTCGGAGTAATGCCGTGAAGTTCGATCGAGAGTACGAACGCGTGATGTAATAATAAACGTACGCATGGGGTTTTAGAAATTTCAATAGGGATTTAAGAAAGAATAGAAAACAAAAAAAATGTAACATGTATGACAATGAATTTGTGGTCGATCTTGTACCATTCGTCTCTTTCTTTCCACCTGTTATATGGATCTTTTGTTTTCTAACTTCGATCGAAGAAAATTTATTGCTTATTATTGCCGCGTGAATCACCACATATTTTCAAACACACACGCATATATATATATATATATATATATATATATATATATATATATATTATAGGGGATTATTTATACAATAATCGTCTTTATCTTTCACGTAGGATGGCATTAATTTAAGAAGGAAAAAAGAGAAAAAAAAGACAATTAATTATTTACGCCCGAATGGTTGACCTTATAAATTTAATCTTTCGATTAGGTTAATTAAAATTCGATCACAATAAATTATCGAGTCGGGTTGAGCTCTCGAAAAGTTAACTTATTTAATTTTTGTGTTTGATTTAAATTTTTTATTTAATTTTTCTGTTTAATTTTTTTTTCTATTTTTTTCTCTGTCTCTCTCTCCCTCTCTCCCTCTCTCTCTCTCTCTCTCTCTCTATGAGATACGAAAGCACTCAGCGGGATGGGGGTGGTGTGTGTGTTTGGGGGGGAGGGGAGGAGGAAAGACGAGAAATAAGTTAAGGAAAATTTCGTTCGCTGACTTTTCACGAGCTGTACGA
>OU426869.1:1339468-1361968 GCA_911387685.1 Dolichovespula media
ATATATATATAAGAAAGATGGAAAAACTGAATGACAAAACATTAAATAAAATATCAAACTGTATGACTAAGAGTAGTTTTAACTTTTCGAGGTGAGTTTAAAATATATCCCACCACGCATAAATAGCTAAACAAAAGGTGGAACATTTTTTAACTCACCTAAACCCATCGTAGATTTAACGTAATCTGTTTATCCTGACGATTGTATTGAATATCGTCAAATGATTCAAAAAAAAAAAAAAAAAAAAAAAAGGAAAAAAGAAAATGGTGTTAAAATGTATTGAGAAAGTAAAGTGAAACGGACAAAATAATTTCGTTCGTTCCTCTTATCTTTCCCCCTCGTTTATTGTATCGTACTTTTTTTTATTTTACTCTTTATTTTTATTTTTGTTTTTATTTATTTTTTTAGCTTCCTACCGTTTCGTTTTGTTTTGTTTTGTTTTGTTTTTCTTTTATTAATTTCAAGTCCCTACCATTCTTCTTCGTATACTCATAATGAAGCGGAAACGAAAACTTCCGCAGTGAAACTTTAGGGAGAAGGAAGTTTTAACGGTACTCTCTCGAAGTTTTCAAGCCGGATGTTCCTACGGTAACTTTTACCCGGGGCATAAAGTACTCCTCTCGTTCACGTCGGTGAACATTAATAAATTTCGGTACCCCGAGATCGATCTTACTCTGGTCTGCGTAAGTGATGAAACAAATTATCAATGATCTGGATTATCGAAGGACGTAATCCTCTTCCACCAAAATCCAACTTCAACTGGGGTGGGAGGGACGGAGAGGAGGGGAGAGACAATTTTGATTTATTGATGATCGATCGATAGTATCGTATCCGTTTCAGTATTCGTATTCGTATGTCGTATTAGTATTCGTGTTCGTATTCGTGTTCGTATTCGTGTTCGTATTCGTAGAGCATTAAAGCGAACAAAGTGAAAGGGAATTAAATTGATCAATGGGATTTGAATAAATGAATGAATAATAAGTACAATTTTTGGATATCTTTACACGTATTTACTTGCACGATATTTATTTATTTATTTATTTATTGTGTATATATATATATATATATATATATATATATATATATATATAACGAACGATCAAATATTCCCAAAGTATAAAATGAGAAGGTTATTGATTCTAACGTAGAAATAATTCCTTTTTGTTCTTTTTCCTATTTGATTACTCTATAATGTTCATTAGTACGATTAAAATTATCAGTAACTACACATAAATGCATAGAATATTTTTCTTTTTCCCTCCAGGTAGAACAAATATTAAATCTTACGTTATGACGTACCAGTACATATAATACGTGTACCTACATACATACATACATACATACATACATACATACATACATACATACATACATACATACATACATACATATGTATACTGTATATTACTCACACGTTTACGGCTATAAAATAATATTAGATTTTATATATGGTAAATCGTAAAATATATAGAGCAGGATCTCATGAAAATTTCTTTTTTTTTTCATGTTTTTACACCCTTCAACAAGATCTTTGATCCTTATTGCCAAAGCTCTCGTTCGTATTTTACACGATAATATTTGTTCGCTTTCTCGCGCGTTCACGCAAACGTACACTTAACACATACACACACGCGCGCGCGCGTATATATATTATATATATATACACACACACACATACGCGCATCAAACGCAGAACGTTTGCGATTTACTTCGTACGCGAACGAGTCACAGATTCGAGATTAGTTTTATGGTTAATATCCAGGTGCGGCGTTGATTTTATGATATACACTTTATTCACAATTTCACATTAGATGAAATACGTACGTGTATACGTGTACGTACGTAGGAAATATATACATACGTACGCATTCGAGTATAACCTATACTCGGAGAAGTTACTTTGCAAAGTGACGTTGAGGTTAGATGAGGTTAGTTTACCCTCGCCGTTGTTGAATTTATCGTGGTCCCATTTCGGTGTCGTAACCGATGCCGCCTCGTATATTTGAATTTCGAATGATTTTCCAAGTTTCGATTCGTATATATCTCTAATGGCAAACCCATACTTTCTAACCTTTTCAAAATGGTATTCATGACTTCGTTGGAATTCAATAACTTACTTCGCGGTTTCTTGAAACCTAACAATGGAATTACAGAGTCACCGATCTCCTTGAGATATATCTCGTATTTTATCCTAACGACAATGACAACAACATAAACAAAATCAAAAACAAAAACAACAACAACAACAACAACGACGACAACGACGACGAAAAGAAAAAGAACGATAACGAAAAATAAACGTACATATATATATATATATATATATATATATATATATATATAGCCCAAATCAAAATCAAATGCAACCGTTACCCCAACAGGCACACCAGGGTACGTTTCCACTGCTGGTGCTACCTTTTCTCGATTTAACGAGACTGTCCCTGATATTTCCTGCATTAATCATTTCCTTATCGGAATTGGCCGTTATCAAGCCGTCGGAATATTTTTCCTTTGTAGTTTCCAAGCTTGCGCTTCTAGTTGTTTTGATCGACGTTACGGATGGTCGTTTCTTAGGATTGAAATAAGACGATACCCGTCTCATTTGATCCTTCCTCGGTGAATCTTGTCCCGACGATGACGATCTGCTCTCGTTCTTATCCTCGAGTGCATCCGACGCCGTCGTAGTCGTAACGCTGAGTTTCCTTGGCCTATGACCTCTAAACGATTTGTCAGGCGAATCCGGCGTAGTTTCCGTCGACGTAACGCTACTCTGCTTTTTCAATTTCCTTTGAGCGTGCGGCGATATGGTTTGTTTGCACGAAAATTTGTCCTTCTTTATAGCGCGTTTACGTCTAATAACGCTCGGCGTGTTTGGCGGACTCACGTTGTCCTCATCCTGACGCGAACATTGAACGATATGTTCGTCCTCGATGTGAGAGTCACCATCGATCGAGGTTTGCGTTTGCGCTTGCACCTTGTTCTTAATCTGATCGTAATACATTCTAATGTTGTGGCAAACGTGACCGGTCGGCCCGGCCGGTACGAACGGTACGTTCTGATAAAGATTCTGATTCTGATTTTGCAGATAACGCGTTGCGTTTATTCTACGTAAGGTGTCAAGGTCGTACGGCATGGCCGATGGTAAGAGCGTATGAGGGCTCGGACTTTCGAAGGAGGTAACTTGAAAATCCTGCCTCAACGGGGATAGATTTTTTTTAGCGATCAATTGATCGGTTGGTATCAACAAACGATTCTGATCGGTTATCGTAACGTTGCCCTGCCTTCTGCGATATCTTTCACTGGGTCGAAGTCCTCGAGCAAAACTCGCCGGTGGTTGCAGCAGCAACGGCGGCGGCGGTGGTGGCAGAGGAGGTGGTGGGGGAGGTGGCGGCGGCGGAGATAACGTTGGTTGCGAAGGAAGCGGTAACGAAGATAACGGTGTATTTGGATAATTGTAATTCATATTGTTTTCGTTAACTTGAACCGTAAGCGGTTTGGTCAATGGAGAATCTCGGTCGGGACACTCGAGACCGATTCTTTCGATATTACGTAGAAATGGATTCGTTAGAATTCTATAATCCAAGGTAGGCAACTCTGGTATTTCCGGTGTACTAACGGCGTTGTCGCGTTCCTTACGTGGTATCTTCAACGTCACGTTCAAATGCGATTTGTATGCCTTAGCCGTCGAATTGTCGACGTTAAAATTGTCCAATGTATTGTCGCTCTTAGTCATTGTCGTCATCTGTCCAATGTCGTTGTTATTGTTGATCATTGTCATCATACTTTGATTGTCGCTTGTTAAATCCTGACACGACATGGACTTGGTTAATTGATTATTGATCGGTATTGATTTGATTACGGTGAGATTCTCCGTACTGAGATATGTTCTCTGTACGTCGTCCTTGTTCGTTTGAACGAAATTATTCCCGTAGGAGACGGCGCCGTTAACGCAAACATCAACGGAACCCTTACGGTGCCCCAACAGTTGATTATTGTTGTTAACACCGCATATAACCGTGGATACTGTTTTGCCGCTGCTCGAACTGTTACCGGTACCGAAGTAATTATTATTACTAGTGATATTCGGTGAATCCTCGTCCGGTAATTTCTTCGATTTCAACGTCGCCAACGGCGCGAAAAAATGTTTTCGCTTTTCCGTTACGCCACCGTACGAGTAAGTCTCGTCGGTATCTTTCTCCTCGTTCTCGTTATTACGACGATCGCCGATTATTTTTCTATCATCTTTATCCTTCGAATTATTTCGTTGAAACGAACGTACGTCGACATCGTCCCATACGTCGTTGGCCAATGACGACGGATCCTCTTCTCTGGCAACGTACGAATGTGAATCCTCGAACGATCTCTTAGGAAATTGTTGTTCACCTTGAATTTCCATAGAATCGAAATGTCTTCTGTCTCTCGTCGTATTCGCATTGTCACCTATGATATGCGAATCGTTGGCACCAATCAATTGCGACGTTCTTTCGAATTCGGAAATTCCCATAGTCGCGTTCGATACACCACCGGTAGACAATACGTTCGTATAACTAGACAATTGCTTCGTTTCCGAAGCTAACAAATTGTTTTGCCAACCGATAGGAGGTACAACGTGGATATCCGATAGATGATTATTGTCGTTCATTGGATTTAATAATGGCGAATCCAGAGTGTTAAGGGGTATCAATGGATCCGCGTATAGATTTGGACAGGGGAAGGGTATAACCGTCGATACGTTATTATTACCGGGTATCGATTGATCGACGATCGTATTGGGACACTCGAACAATGGACAATCAGAAAAATAATTCGATTCCGTATAACCTTGACAGGTGTCGTATGTGCCCGGATAAAATGGTATATTGTCGTGTAGCTTTCTCAATGTGTCGAATAATCTTACGTTCGTTTTACTTTGATTTGTTTCCTCGCTCGTAGCAATGGCGTTGTCAAATTTTCTATCCTTGTCCTTTTTCAATTCCTCCTCCTCGTCTACCACCGATAGATCGTCGAAATCGACGTGCAAACGGTGCATGTTGTTATTGTTACCGTTCATCTTTTCCGTCGATATCTTTTGATTCTCCGCGTTCTCTAATTGTTCCTCGCGATCGCGTAAACGCGTTCTCGTATCTTTATCATCACGGGTTCCCACGGATTCCTCATCGTGCACGTTCTCGTCGGAATAATCCGAATGCAGTTCCTCGTCGTCATCCTCCTCTGAGCGATCCTGAAATCCCATTCGGTTTATAATTATTTATTTATTCTTTCTTTTTTTTTCTCGTTTAGAATAATTAGACGAGAATAACTCGATCGTTTACCTTTATTTTTTTTTTTTTTTTTTTTAAAGATAAATCTAATGAGAAAAAGAAGAAAAGAAAATGAACAATTCTATTGATGATTACTTGTTGGAATCGTCGTTGTCGATTTGTTTCATTTCTTTTTCTCCTTTGGTTTCTTTATTTTTTATTACTATTATTATCGTCGTCATCGTCATCATCATCACCATTTTTCTTCTTTTTATTACTTATTATTTTTATTTATTTTTTATTATTGTTATTATTTTATTAATATCATTCATATTTTTTTATTTACTTATTATTATTATGTTATTCTTATTCTATATATTATTTTATTCATCATCATTAATTATCTTCCTTATTATTTTTTTTATTTTTATTATTATGATTATTATTATTATTATTATTATTATTATTATTATTATTATTATTATTATTATTATCATCATCATCATCATCATCATTATTATTATTAGTATTAGTATTATTATTATTATTATTATTACTGTTGTTATTATTATACAGGGTGTTTTTAAAAGGAGAGTAATAAAAAAGTTATAGATCGTGATTCTGTTCTTCCGGCAAATCACGTAGCGTCGTCCCTTACAATTCAAACCACCATGTCGGTCTATTTATCGTTCCTTTGCTCGATCTCATTTTTATTTTTTCTGATTTATGTATGGAACGACTTTAGTCATCCGTGAATATGGGTAAAAGATTTATTTCGTAGTTTCGAGACTTTGGTCGTTCGCGGTACGTAAGAAAAAAGATTTTATCGCAAGTGACTTTTTTAGTCGATCGCGTGAGTACATAAGAAAGATCTTTTTAAAGTATGTAAGAGCGACTTTAGTCGCCGGTGATGTGTAAGAACAACTTGAGAAGTGATTTTGATCCGCGTGATATGTGAGGCAAGAATTCGTGGCGAGTGATTTTAGTCGTCGCTGGTAGCGTGAGGATTACTGAATGAATCGTCGTAACAGTTTCGAACGTTCTTTAAGATTTGTTGTTATAAATTGAAAAAAGTAAGAAAAAAAAAAGGTTTATAACTTCGACGAGAAAACATTTCACCGGATTCGTCGGCTTTTATACGTTTCGCGTTATAATTATTTTTGTAATACCCTATATACTATATTACTATAAAAAGGGGATAAATTGTTTTTGTTAATTGGAATGATATTAATTTATTTATTTAATACAAAATAAATTTCTTTTTTATTACTCAATATATTTATTTGATGTTAATTTATTACTTAATATTAAACGATTATTAATAATAATTTACTTATATATCATAATGATCCATTATAATAATTAATTTTTGTATTAGGTCGTCCAGGATGAAATTTGTAAGTTATCAGCGAACTTTGTTATATTATCTACAAATTTCATCCTTCACGATCTAATATATAAGAAATAAAATTGATCTATATATCATTCGTATAAATATGTAACAATAAATTAAGATTACATTATAATATAACCAATATGACTGAAATAACATATTACGAATAAAAAATACAAAAATAAAATCAAAGAAACAGTTTGTATAATTACATAATTATATAGTCTATAAATGTTACAATAATAACATATTTAAGCAAAAATAATCAATCGATCGATCAATCAATCAATTAATCGATCAATCAATCAATCAATTAATTGATCATTCAATTAAAATTTATTCCAAACGAAGGGGAAAAGTAAACGAATGGAAAACGAACAATCGAACGAAAAAAGAAGGAACGAAAGAAAGAAAGAAAGAAAGAAAGAAAGAAAAAACATTTGCAAAAATCGAAAAGCGATTAACAAAAGACAAAAGAAAAGAAAAAGGAAAAAGAACGAGAAAAAAGAAAAGACATAAACCAACCTCGGATTCGTCGCTCTCAGGTTGATTCTGTTGTCTCTTCAGTATCTTCTCAAGCTTTTCGTACTCGTCCCGTAGGCCCCATATCTCTCTTCGCAGCTGATCGTTCTCCCTTCGCAATTTCTTTATATCGCTTTGACCTGAAATAAGAAGTACCAGCGAAAGGAAACGGTTTATCGTCTTCGAAGTCTATAGAAAATGAACAGTGTGTTAGAAAGAGAAAGATTATATATATATATATATATATATATATATATATATAGATAGTAAGATAGATAGATAGATAGATAGGTTCACAGAAAGAGAAAGAAAGTGAGAGAGAGAGAGAGAGAGAGAGAGAGAGAGAGAGGGAAAAGGAGAGAAAAAGAAAAAAAGAGAGAGAAAGAGAGAGACAACTTTCCTCTAAGATTCATCTCTCTCTCTCTCTCTCTCTCTCTCTCTCTCTCTTTCTCTTTCTTTCATTCTTCTACTAGGAAAATCACTTAATCACTGGCTTTAGTCGAGTCAGTGAGGGCTGCCTGGTACATCTATTGAATCGATCGATCATTGGTCAGCGAGGGAGAACAATCTCTAAGCTTTGAGGAGTTCCTCCTCCTTCTCCTTCCTCCTCCTCCTCCTTCTCCTCCTCCTCCTCCTTCTTCTCCTTCTCCTATATACTCTCTAACCCTCCGTATTTCTCGCTCGCTCGTTCGTTCGTCCGTTCGACTCGCACGTGTCAAGGATCGAGTGATAAATCACCGCGGCCGCTGGACCTTCCAATTACTTAACTCAACGCGAAAACTAGTAAACTTCTCTCGTCGTAGCTCATCTAAAGATCGAATTTAATAAATCGAACGGTTTCCTCGGCCTTTGTTTCCCCTCCTCCTTCTCCCCTACCCACCCACTCACCCACCCAACCTACACCACTATCTCCTCCCTCGGTTCTACCAATTTCTACGCCGAAAATCGATACTTTTAGTTATCGTGAGAAACGATCTACTGTCAACCGACGTCGAGTCGATCGAATTCGATAGATGGAATAGATAAAATAGAATAGATTGATAGATAGATAAACGGATAGATAGATATTAGATATATAGATATATAGTCAGATTGATAGAATGATTGATTTTATCTTTGGGTAAACTTATCTTTTCTTTTTTCATTTTTTTTTTTATTGTTTATTTTATCGAAATACACTTACGTGAGTCTCGTCCTATTTACACGATCGATCCTGCATATCGTGCAAGGAGTAAGAATAAAAATAAAAATAAAAAACATTAAGAGAAGAAGAGAAGAAAACAAATTCCACGCTAAAATTGATTCGCAAGGAAGAAAATTTTAGGCGATTTCAAAAAAAAAAAAAAAAGAAAAAGAAAGAAAGAAAGGAAGGAAGGAAGAAACAGAATAACACTTGAAACTTATACGCGTACGAATTAAAGCGCGAGCTATGACTGAAAGAAAAGAAAAAAAAATAAACAAAGCGATGTAAGATATATAGAAATGCATTTTGATTAAAAACGTTTAACTTAATAGACGTATAAAAAAAAAAAAGAAAGAAGAAGAAAAGAACGATAATCGCGTGGAACAAGTTCGTGGAGAATTTGATATGCAAGGGGAGGGGTGGGGGAGGCAGAAGAAAAGAAAGAAAGAAAAAGAGAGAAGTGTGAAATCGACGAAAAATATATAAAATTTTTTTTAAAGAAATTACGTACTTTAAGAAACGCAATTGAAAATATGTAGAAATGCATTTTAATTTTAATAGATATTTTGCTAGTAATGGATTTGCGAAGGAAAAAATTAATGCGTCGAGAAAAATGAATCTCCTTTTTTCTTTCCTCCTGCTGTTTTTTTAATACTTAAGACCCGTGACATTTTATACGAATTAATTGGTGCGCATGATTTTTGCAACCGTGTAAAATTAAGTATGACGCGTTAAGAAAATCGTGTGACTGTGAATTGTTTAAAAAAATAAGAGAAAGAAAAAATATTGTACGAAAAGAGACCGAATATTTCATTAATAATTAATTACAATTAATTAATAATTCATGATGATAATAATTAAGTAAAACGTGTTGAGAAAAAAACCGTGTTATCATGAATTGTATAAAAAAGACAAAATCAAGAAATATCGTGCAAAAAAATTATCCAATATTTCGTTAATAATTTATGATAATTAATAATAATTCATAATAATAATCAAAATTAAACGAAACTTGTGTGCGAATAAAACTTATTAAGGAAACCATGTATCTTTGAATAGTGTAGAAAATAAATACGTATAATAAAAATAGATCCTATATTTCGTTAATAATTAATAATGATAATAGAAATAATAATAATAATAATAATAATAATAATAATAAATAATAATAATAATGATAATAATCATAATAATAATTAAATAAAGCGTTTAAGAGTCGTTTAAAAAAAAATCATACAAAAGATGCTCAATTTTTCGTTAATAATTAATAATTTATAATACTAATAATAATAAAATAAAACGTGTGTGCGAATGAGACGTGTTAAGAAAATCGTGTAACTGTGAATCGTGTACAAAAAAAAAAAAAACGTAGAAAAAAAATATCGTGCAATAAGAAGACCAAATATTTCGAAAATAAAATTCTCTCTCTCTCTCTCTCTGTCTCTTTCCCTCCCTCTCTGTCTATCTCACTCTTTATCACTGAATCTCATTCGATATCTTTCGCGCAGAGTTAATTCGACGAATAATTATTGCGTTCGGGTTCTCGAATCGGGAATTTCATTTTTTATACGAATGTCGGTTGCACACACACTCTCTTTCTCTCTTTCTCTTTATACCGTGTGCCCGTTATATTATAACACGTTTGTGTGCGTGTACTCGAAGCGATAACAGCCGACCAAAAACCGAACCGCGAGCGCAAGCATAACAAGAAAAGCCATGTGGTAAATCAGGATTAAAACGAAGCTTAGCGTGGCGGGAGATTTAAATAAATTAAATCCTTCACAGAGGTTCATAAATTCGGATTTCCCGCGCGAACACGAAGGCCCCATTCGGATCCTATTAAAGCTCGAACCATCCATCCTATCTTCGTTAGATCGTCCTTCTTCTCTCTCTCTCTCTCTCTCTCTCTCTCTCTCTCTCTCTCTCTCTTTCCTTCGTTTGTTCTCTTTTTTCTTTTATGCGTGTCTCTCTCTTCTTCATTTGCTCTTTTTTCTTTTATCTCTCTCTCTCTCTCACTCTCTCTCTCTCTACATATATATATATATATATACATATTTTATTTTTTAAATTTATTTTTTGTATCGACTGTGCCTTGTATCAGAGTTATATTAGCGACAAGCATACATAAAAACCATGTCTAAACAATTTATTGTACCGTTTGATGTGTTTCATATTTAGATCGGCGTTTCTCAATACATTTCGGCCGAGTCTCTAATCTTTTTGTTCTTTATTTTATTTTTATTTTTTAATTTTTTTTTTTTTTAATTGGCAACGTTGAACGACATCTTATATGACTTGACAACGTACGTCGAAAGCGTTGGAAAATTATTTTCAGGAGAAAAGATTTGGGAGATTTCTCGGGGGGGGGGGGCAGGCGGGGGTGAGCGGTCAAAGAAGAAAAGAAAAAAAAATGAAAGAAAGAACGATGTACGACAAGAATCGAATGAGAATATTATTCGTTAAATTATTCGAGAATATAATGGCGACACAGACGTGTCTCATCAGATTAATTGAAAAGTTTATTTCTATTATATTTAATCAATCGATTCAACTCGAACGCATTAATTTAACATACATACGTATGTAAAAATTATATTTACATAGGTACGTACGTGAATTATATATCGTTGTTGACATTTGGATCGTATTGGTTAATATCGAAAAAAGAAAAAAAAACAAATTTATACGGCTTGGTAAGGTTATGAGAGGTTGAGAAACACTGCTCTGAGATAATTTAATAGACTTTTTATAGATTCGTTGTACTTAGTAAATTGTCCTTCAGGATGTTTCTTATTTTTGTATTATAGTGTTATCTATAATAGTAATATTACTTCGCAAGGTTGTTGAACCATCGTAGGTATATTAAACGTAGGCCGCAGAAGGGAGTTGGAGTGGGGTTGGAAATGGGGGAGGGAAAGTTCTTTGTTTGAGAAGTAATATATTTGCGAATTAAGTGTGTCATGTCTCCTTATTATTAATATTACAAACTGAATCATGTTTTGATAGTGAAGGTGGTGTATTTTTCTTAAAAAAGAAAATAAATGAATAAGTAAATAAATAAAAGATAAATAAAATATAAAATATAGTAAATAAATAAAAGATAAAATAAATAAATAAATAAAAGAAAAGAAAAACAATTCTTAAAATATAGAAAGCCAATGGCTGTCCTGATTTTATCGAGAATTTTCATTGTTCACTCCAGTTTCTCTTTATTTAATTATTTTTCTTTTTCTTTTCTTTTATTTTATTATTTTTTTTATTTTTAGTTTTCTATTTGTTTAATTCGAAGATAATTTCAGGAGGTACGTTATCATAATAATTGGAGGTTTGAAGATCAATCCATTTTTTTTGGTACGATATTTTATTTCTGATTGAAGTTCGTAGGTTAAGGTGTTGCATGCATGTGAAGATTAAGAAAAAAAAAGAAAAAAGAAACAAGAAAAGAAAAGAAAATTTTTTTTAAATCCAAAATCGAATATTAAATTCGATCGCTTAGGATTTCTTTTTGTATTTTTATTTCTTTATTATTTTGTTATATTATCAAATGAAAATATTAAAAATGGCGCTTCGTGCGAGACTGATTTTTTTTTTATGTACCTTAAGGGCTGTTTGGTTTACTTTTTTTTTTATATTGTTTCAATTCTTTCTGTTTTTTTTTTTTTCATTTTTGATAATACCCTCGAAAGATATTATCGGGACCGTACGAAGCTTTTCAATTTTTTGTCGTTGAAAAAATATTCTCATGATACACACGACGGTGTCCCTTTATTGGACATATTTGAATTGAAATTTGTTAAATTATTTAATTACTAATAAAACGAATTACGTGTAAATAAAGAGATAAAAGAACAAAATCATAACAATTATCTTTTCTTTTTTTTCTTTCAAGTTGTACGTACGTACATACATACATACATACACACATACATACATACATATATATATATATACATACGTATGTAAACCTCTTAAAGGTTGCAGACGTTTTAATAGAGATTTGAAAAACCATTAAGATTCTCATCGGAATAATTCGAAATAACGTTATTGTTAGATTGATTGATTTCTTCACTCTTTTCTTTTTCCTTTTATTTATTTATTTCCCCTTCTTCTATGTTCAAATCGCGCTAAAACTTCGAAGAATATTTTTATCCACTAACCGTTCCAAGAAAAGAAAAGAAAAAAAAAAAAAGGAATGAAAAAAAGATGAAAAGAACAAAATGAGAAAAGAAAAACGAACAAAAAAGAAAAATAATCTTCCCGTTTTAATCTGATTAACTATACCGATGATCGTTCTCCATCGACTTGTGTTCCATCTATCTTCGTTTTCTTTTTTGTATCTTTTTTTTTTCTCAAATTCTTTTTTCTTTCGATCCATGTACGTCATGTATTGCAGGCTCAGGATGAGTAATAACATTCGTTTGTTTACATCTGATCGTGCTCGTATTAATTATTTGTTCGCTTGCTTGCTGCTTGCTTGCTCGCTTGCTTGCTTGCTTGCTTAGTCGGTTAGTTACTTGTCCTTCTCTGAGAAAGTATGGTAAAGGATAGAAATGGAAAATGATGCCGCGGATTTGATGCGGAAAAGGGACAGACGTGCGCGGAATTTTCTCGAAAGAAGTGCATAAACAGAGACGGCGTACATTAACTTTCAAGTTTGCATATTAAAATAGAAAGAACGACCGAGACAGAAAGGGGGCTAAAGTGTATGGAAGAGGAGAGATAGAGAGAAAAAGAGAGAGAGAGAGAGAGAGAGAGAGAGAGAGAGAGAGAGAGAGAGAGAGAGAGAGAGAGAGAGAAATAGGGACAGTAGAAAGAAAGAAAAAAAAAAAACAGAATAAAAAGTAATAATAATAATAATAATAGAAAAAAAATAATAATAAAAGAGAAATAAGTAAAGGTGAGGAAAAAAAGCTCGAACAAGACGAAGAAGATCACAGGGTACGAATTCTCTCGAGGAGAAATTCGACCTTCGAGTTTTCCTCGTAATCTCTCACGTGTTCTCTTACTCTCTCTTTCTCTCTCTCTCTCTCTCTCTCTCTGTCTCTCTAACTATATATATATATATATATATATATATATATATATATATATATATATATCTATTTATCTGTCTATCTCTCTTTAACTCTCTTTTCTTTTGCGATGACGATGTTGATCAAAGATAAACTCCAGAGACATATTTAGTTTCCCGGCGCTACTTTGAATTCCTTTTCGAACTTGTCATTTATCTTTCTTTTAAGATTCCTCAGTGCATAAGACTTACTCCCTTCAAACGAACACATTCGAAAAAGTTAAAAATTTTTTTCTTCTTCTTTTTCGTCCTCGTCTTCGTCTTCTCCTTCTTCTTCTTTTTTTTTCTTCTTCCATCTCTCTCTCTCTCTCTCTCTCTCTCTCTCTCTCTCTCTCTCCCTGTCTGTGTGAGTGTGTGTGTGTGTGTGTGTGTGTGTGTGTATGTCTCTCTCTTTCTCTCTCTTTTTGATTTACATATACCGTCGTAAGCAGACTTTGATGTAGGGACTCGTGATTACTCCGGGGATGTTCCGACAAGATTTTTTTTCGGGGTTGTTTTTCTCTTTTCCTTTCTTTTTTTTTTTTTTTTTTTCAACGTACAATTCAATTTCCGTGCTCGTCGTTTTTAAGCTTATTAAGATAGAGATCGATTCATCTTTCCCCTCTTTCTCTCTCTCTCTCTCTCTCTCTCTCTCTCTCTCTCTCTCTCTTATTTACTCTTTCAATATTTTTATTGGAACATTGGAACATTTACATAGATTCTCATATTTACATTATATATTGTACTTTCACATATTTCATTAAGATAGTCTCTATATATCTATTAGAATTGTTATAAATATATAATTAATAGTATTTGATGATATTCAAAATATACGTTAAATAGGTATATTTCTTCTTATTTTCTTGTTATTTCTTTTTTTGTATTTTGTATTTTCTTTTTTTCTTTTTTTTTTTAATCGTAATCGACCGCTAATAACGCGATAAAGGAAGACAGAGATAGACGGATAGAGATAGAAAGAGAGAAAGGGAGAGGAAATGAATGAGAGAGAGAGAGAGAGAGAGAGAGAGAGAGAGAGAGAGAGAGAAGAGCAGAGAGAGACGAATTATGTTAGTAGTTGGGAGAGGAAGATCGAAGGTATTTCGATGCTCGGTGATTAAACGAGAGGCAATACGCATTTGCTGCGATGATTCATCATAGCTAGTCGATGACTACGACGATAACGACGACGATGACGACGACGACGACGACGATGATGATGATGATGATGATGATGATAAACAAATGGAGCGCGGTAAAGTGGCAATACCCACAATGTTGGCAGTTAACCAGAACGACCATTTAAACGCACTTCGAATGGATGGAATGCGGTGGAAACGATAAAACCCGACAAGGGATGGAGTGTGTGGGATTGGTGGGGTGGGGTGATGTTAAGGGAATGGTTTTGGGTCGGGCTATCTTTTTCGCTCGATACGCAATCTCTTTCTTGAATTTGTCTTCAAACAAATCACTGCGTGCCTCTTTGATTTATATATGAGCCGTTTATTTTGAAAGTGGGGCAAGTCAATCCTTTTTTTATTTTCTCTTTATGTATATATATATATATATATATATATATATATATATATATAAATAAAAACATAAAATTAATTATTATTACAAATTAACATAAAATATGTTTTTATGTTAATTAAAATAGTTAATTAAAATAGTTAATAAACTATTTTCTTTATTCACAAAATTAACTTGCTCCACTTTCACAATCAACGATTACTAAATATATATATATATATATATATATATTTTTACCATATATTTTATATTTTTAACATATATATAATATATATATATATATATATATATATATATATATATATATATTTTTTTTGTTTCTCATTATTCAATCACGAAGAGGATTGATCAACGATCCTTATTATTATAATTAATTATTTATTTTATATCATTATATTATTTTATTTTTATTTATTTCTATGTTTATTTTTTACGCACGAAATTTAATCGATCGACAGAGAGGTATTGGGGGTGGGAAAAGGGGCGGAGAGGAGAGAAGGGGTATAAGTGGGTGGCGTAAAATTTTGATAGGAAATATGTAGAGAGAAGCAGGCGCTTATTATACTTCGAGGAAGACGAGCCAATGGCATATTGCCGTTGATAGGCGGTTCATAGCGTTAATTACTAGTTCATTCGTAGCTCCCTGTAAGCTGGAAACAGATGATAACCAAGTGCGAGAGAGAGAGAGGAAAAGAGAGGGGGAGAGAGAGAGAGAGAGAGAGAGAGAGAAAGCCGGTGGATATAATCGAACGTGACACCGACGTCCATCCGTCCGTTGCCAACCGGCCAAAATTAGATCAAGTCAATATCCCATGTAGATTATCACTAACAGACTGCTCATCCTGCAGTGGTAGCCAAAATTGCCCGAAGTAGTTCGGCCAGTGCCGTTTATCCAGGCACATGCTCCGGAAGATATGGCAAATCGATGGATTTATTATCGATCAAAATTCGATCAAAATTAATAATAATAATGATAATAATAATAATGATGATAATTATGATAATAATAATAATAATAATAATAATAATAATAATAATAATAATAATAATAATAATAATAATAATAATATAATATAATAATAATAATAATAATAATATATATAAATGTATGTAAGTATGTATGTATGTGTATGCGTACGATCTTTCATATAATAGAATTACGAAAGGTTTATTATTACCAGATAAATCCACTTAGAGTCAACAAATAAAAATCGTTGTGTGATTTTTGTGAATTCGTGAAACCAAAAAGGAGAGGGGGAAAGAGAGAGAGAGAACAAACATAATAAAAAAAAAGGTTCCCTACAATCCAAGTTCGAATGGTTTATTATTAGCAAGTACCCCCACTTCGAGTCAATAAATAAAACCCGTTCAATGATTTTTTTTTTAATTCGTGAAAAACGGAGAAAGGGGGGGAAAGAGAGAGAGAGAGAGAGAGAGAGAGAGAGAGAGAGGGAACAAACATAATAAAACAAAGATTCCCTACAATCCAATTTCAAATGGTTTATTATTACCAAATACCGTCACTTCAAGTCAATGAATAAAAATTGCTCCGGGATATTTTTTTGAATTCTTGAAGAACAAAAGGAGAGGAATAGAAAACAAAAATAATAGAAAAATTTTCTATAATCCAATTTCGAATGGTTTTTTATTACCTAACACCGGCAATTCGAGCCAGCGTACAAAAATCACTTCGTGATTTTTTTTTGAATTCTTGAAAAACAAAGAGAGAGAGAGAGAGAGAGATCGAACGAATGAACGCAAATAATAGATGAAAAGATTTAAATACTCTTATGTATATTATTTATTTGTTCCAATAATTAATTTCTTATGAAATCGAGGTTTTCGTAATATGGTTTAATCGAAGGATAGAAATATTTATAGAAAATTGGATGGTTAACAAGACGCGTTACAGGTTGTTTCCTTTAAAAAAAACAAAAAAAAAAAGAAAATATAGGGAGATAGGAATTTAAAGTTCCGTAAACAAGACTATCGCCACGGGGCAGCCATTTCATTGACAGAATGACGAACGTTCTGTGTAGTCGGTGGTTACGCCAAGGGCTCATAAATCACAAGATATTTTCCATATCGATATACAAATAGGTGGAGGAGGAGGAGGAGGAGGAGGAGGAGGAGGAGGTGCTATTGTCGGTGTTGGTGTTGGTAGTGGTGGTGGATTCGTTGTTTTGCGTCTCATGGTTTTCTTTAATTCCTCTTTTCTTTTTTCTTTCTTTCCACGCCATCCACGCTTTTCTTATTTTTCATTTAATTTAATTTGATGTGGTCTTATTTCTTTTTTCTATTTTGAATCTCATCCCCTCGTCGAATAGAAATTATTCCCGTGAGATTTGAAATATTCGGATTAACTTCTACGTAAGGAATTTTTCTAGTCGTTGATCTTTTCTAGGGGGATGCCCATTTTAACATTATTATTATTATTATTATTATTATTATTATTATTTTTTGTTTTTGTTTTTCTTTACCTCTTTCTCTTGCTCGCGATTTAATTTCTCTTATCCCAGGAATTTCATGAATTTTGTTACGTTACGACCTCATTTAATGTACCGAGAACTTTATTGTTTCAAATGTAACGGGTCCGGCGTTATCATTAATTTAAGAAGAAAGAAGTAGAAAAAAGAGGAGAATTATTTATCGGGGGTAGTTTCACCTCCTACACCTTCCCCTCTCCTACCCCCTACCCCCCAGACCCACCGAGCGAAAGTTCCTGTACAAAATTAAGTCCGGTTGGGTGATTACTCCGGTGGTAAAGTTAAGCGACGCTTACAATTAGATCGGTTAACTTTATAAATAAATAAATAAATAAAAATTGAAAAACAGAAAACGAAAGAGAACAAATAGTTAAGCGACGCACGAACTATATACTAAACGACATAAATTTAACCGACGTAAATTTAAGCGACATTTGAGAGCGTGAATAGCTTTTGAGCCTCGAAATGTGAAGGTTAAGGGGTGGTTCGAGCACGTAAACTTTATTCGGATGGTTGATCCTTTTAACGGGGGTGAACGGGGTGAACGGTTACGTACACCTGGACGATCTAAAAGAAAAAAAAAAAAAGAAAGAGAGAACAAACGAAACGAAACAAAAACAATGAAGGGACAATTTATGTGATTTTTTTCCCTTTGTATTTATTTATTTCTTTTTCTGTTGTACGTAATTTATTTCGCTTATAAAAAAAAAAAAACAAGTCGTTTCGAACACGTACGGGACAGGGTGGGTGTTTGTACTTGGAAGGTATATTTTTCGATCACGAAAGAAAAAACAAAAAAAAAAAAGATTCAAACGCTTTTTTTCGTACGACGTTCGCATTCGCCCTATAATATCTCCTCAGGATATTATTTTAAAGCGAAAGAAAGAAAACAACTAAAAAAAAAAAAAAAAAAAAAAACAGAAAATAAACACGAAAGGCCCTAAGGCAGATTCGTTAAAGAAACAAAATGAAAATAAACGGTAGTTCTCACGAAGCCGACATTTAATATTTTTCGTTTAATACAAAAAAATATATGAGCGATTGAATTTTCAATTTGATAAAAAAAATAATGATAATAATGAATGAATGAACAAAAAGTAAAAATAGAAAGTAGAATTTCTCTATTCCTCTTTTCTTCTCTTAACTTCCCAATATGAAATAAATAAAACAAAATTTCTATAGTTCTATGATATTAATGTTAAAAGATAAAAAAAAAAAAAAATAATAATAATAATAATAATAAAAAAGAAACAAAATAGAAAGAATAAGACTACGACTCTTGAAAAAAAGACTTTCCGCATGACGTAGATTCGACGGAGAAATAATCGTGCCAAAATTACATACGAATCGTTTCGATGATTTTCGGAATATTGTTGGCACCGATTTGAAAGACACAGTTTTATGAGAACGGCGTTCGAAGTTTAAGGTACACGAAATTATATACTTGCGTACATATGTATGTAACATCAAAACTCACGGCAAGTTAGTCGACTTCAAACGGTCAATAGTAACTTCGTGGGTTTTAGAAATTTTCCGATTAAATTTTCTGATATGATTCTTAAAAAAGAATCTTACTTTTTTTTTCTTTTCTTTCTTTCTCTTATTAACTTTAAAAGTGTACGCAAACTTTTTAAGATAAAGAGGTTAAGTAAGATTCGATTATAATTTAAAGTTCGGATTGATCAACCCCCTCCCAATCTCCCACCCTCCGACCATCTTTAATTAATCCGAGAGATAGTTGAATAATTAGTATTTGTAACGAAGTAAAGTTTTTAAAAGGATTCGATTTAGTTGTTAGAATTATTATAAATAAAAAATAAATAAATTTATATATATATATATATATATATATATATATATATATAAATATATATATAATATAAAAGAGGATTAGAAACTAATTGTTCGGATTACTCTAAATAATAATACATAAAAATAATATAAAAATAAAAAAATAGAAATATTTAACAAAATACAATCGATTAGAAATTAATTCGTCGAAATTATTACATAAATATTATAAAACGTGATGTATTATAAATCGATAACAATCATAATAATTATAAATATTATGATAGAGATTAATTTAAATTTTTGATAGAAATTAATTAAAATATTATTAGATAAGTTAACAATAAACTTAGTAAACGTTCTCTTACTAGATACTTCGCTTACGATGAACGTACCAATCGAATAACCTATCGTTGTTTACCGTTTCCTCCTAACCGTACGGTTAGTATTAAATATACCTATATACATATATACCTACATAGATATATATACATAAACGTGCGTTCCCGTTCGCGCGAGCACATCTTTTATGAACCAGATAAAATTTTGAAGCGACTAGAATTATCGTCCCGACTCGTTCTACATTAATACTAACTTAACACACAAACACACACACAAACACACACACACACACACACACACACACACCATGCGCGTATTAACACACGCGTTCGGTAACATCGACATATTCACTACCCGGAAAACTTTCATAAAATTTTCTATGACGTCGCTTATCTCAGTTCCTCGATCGAACGATCTAACGATCTAACATTTCGATCGTTTTAAATAATTACTATCGTCGATATTTTTAACATTATCCGATCGGATCAGATCATCTGTTCAACTGGTTCACAACAGATCTAGTTTCTTGGAAATCATTTTGCTATTTAGATCACCTTTCTTATGATTATTTTGATAGATCCACGTTAGAAAACATGAAATAAGTTAGCAAGTAAATTTCTATCCTTCGGTAGAGATGATAATATCGATCGTTTCCATTCCTATCGATACTGTCGCTAATTAAACAAGTTAATTAATTCGTTAATTTCACGATTATATACTTATAAAGCACTCTCTCGCACACACATACACATTTATTATATATATATATAATATATATTTCGACTAATTAATACAATCACTTATCAATCTATTCTAGTAATCGATCGCTCTAACAATATTAACTATACAATCTGTGACTAACCGTTAACTGTTATCCATGTCGATTAAAGAGATATTACGAGTAATGGAGAAAGATAAAAAGAAAAAGAGAGAGAGAGAGAGAGAAAGAGAGATAGAAAATAACGTTTAATAAATGTCGAACGAACAACGTAAACCATAATATCTCGTTAAGGATCCTTTGCCTTTAATATAACGAACGTTTAAAGGGAACATCGGTATGAGGATGAGAATATTACGAGTAAGTATCCTTCGGAGTTTCGAACGATCCTGCAAGGAGTTTTAACATTAATAAAGTGTCAAGAGCAACCGACGTGAACCGAGGAGAACCAGATTTAACATCGTCCTCGTCGTCTTCACCGTCTTTGTCGTCGTCCTCGTCGTTGTCAGTCTAACCGTCAAGATCTCTGTCTCTCTGTCTATCTCTCTCTCTCTCTCTCTCTCTCTCTCTCCCCCTCTCTGTCTCTCTTTCTCTTATAGTTTCCTTCGAGAATTCTCATGGAACTGAAACGGTCGCGGCGGCCCTCTTCGGTTTCCTCCTCACTCATCCCTCATTTCCGAAACACCCCTCAACCCCAACCATCTTGGTGGTTACATTCCTATAGGAGTAAGTTCTCTTATGTAACAGCTGCGAGTTTGTAGGATCGAACTACCAGTCTCTAACTGCAACAAACCACGCTAATGTCTCGATCATCAATCCACCAGACACCCCTCCCCTCTCACACTTCTTACCCCGCCCTCCTCCCCTCGGCCCCTCGTCCTCCATTCGAAACGCCTTCGAGTTATCCCTTTATATCCCGTCTCTATCCCGACTACGATCTCATTCCCCGCCCATCCCACACGGTTCCCCGTTACGAAGACACCGCAAAACGTGCTTTCGTCTTATTAAGAGATCTGAAAATCGATATCACGAATTGTACGGTATTAATATTCCCTATGTACACTAATAAAGGTGTATCGTAACGGTTGGTTTAACCTGGGAGGTTCGAATGTTTCTTTCTTTCTTATTCTTTTTTCTTTTTTTTTTTTTTTTTTTTTTTTTTTTTTTAATGGCCGAGTTAAATCAATTTTGTCACTGAATTTTTGTTACCGATCTGTTCGTCTTATCAATTCGAATATTCGTAGAAAAATCTTATCTCGTAAAACAACAAAGAAAAAGAACTTCTAATAAAAGAACTTTCTAATCTTGTACACAAAAATTGAGGTTCTTTATTTATTATTAGAAATATGTTTGTCGTTATCGTATATAAATATTCGTCGTCAGTCGATATGGTCGATTGGTTTGAAATCATTGGAAAATTTCTAAACGATCAACTACTCGTCGTAATTGTGCGCGTGAAATATTCACGATTGAATAATTCTTCCAATTTGATAAATGTTATTCGAATAAAACGATTGTATAACCTTCGAGAGAGATAATATCGAGATAAAAATGAATAAACCGTAATGATTGATTACTTTCGAAAGGTTAACCACTTATGGCGGTTTACGTGAAAGAGGTGTAAATATATATATATATATATATATATATATATATAAATTCAAATTTTTCTCTTTTCTTTTTTTTGATAATATTGCAGGAATATATATATTTATATATATAAATATAAAGTTATATATTATATGAATAAATAATCACAGAATATAAAACACTATGACCCTTGTTATCAACGGTAATTAACGGTTATATTAATTCTTCATTTTTCTCTCTCGAATTATACCAATTTGTCATTAAACGTTCTTGATTTGTATTTGGATTATGAATTATTGTAAAAAAGAAAAGAAAAGAGACGAAGAGAGAAGAAGAAAATTTTAGTAGATATTTCTAAGTAATTGTAATGAAATTAACCTCTAATGCAGTTAAAACCGCTAAGATACTGCGTGACATTTGGACTACTTTTAAGGGTGTAACGCAATGCACTTTGTGCACTTTATGTACATTCATTTTCTCTCTCTCTCTCTCTCTCTCTCTCTCTCTCTCTCTCCTTTTAATGGAGAAGTAACAGTACGAAAGTACGAGAAAGTAAAAAAAAAAAAAAAAGAACTAAAAAGAGAAAGAAAGTGCGAGGACGCTACTCACCGTTCTGCATGTTTCGTAAGAAACCAAGGAGAAAATCGTAATG
>OU426869.1:1364468-1369468 GCA_911387685.1 Dolichovespula media
AATGTAATGAACTAGTAGTACTGAAAGAAAAGTAAAAGTAAAAGCGGAAGAACGAAAAATTGAAAAGCAAAGAAAATAAGAGAAGAGAAGAGAATAGAAAAAAAAAAAAGAAAAGAATGGAAAATCAACATTAAAGTACTTGTATACGTTGTTATTATGAAAAGAAAAGAAGAATCAATGTTATTGACAAATTCTAACGTACTTCCCTTTTCGTCCCTTCGTCCTCGCCCGTTTTCTCTTCTCTGCATGGTGCCCATGACCCTCCGTCCATTCTCCGTCTTAGCCACGAATTTTATTTTTCTTTTCTTTTTTTCTTTTTTTTTTTTATTTTACGAATAATTCGGAAAATATTCCCTTTTCTTTCTTTTTCTTTCCCCCAACCCTCCCTCTTTTTTCTTCTTCTTCTTCTTCTTTACTCGATAAATAATAAATTCGAATCTCGAACTCTCTATCTGATCTACGAGATCGATTATAAATATCGATCGTACGATTAGATAATAATCTTATCGAGATATGATCGATTATCGATGATAAAAATCACCACCATTGTCATCATCATCATCATCATCATTATCATTATCATCATCATCATCATCATCATCATCATCATTATAATTATCAGTACGTTCAATTGTTGTCACTCTTACATACCATTATTTTTTAGAGATATTAAAAATGAACGACGAAATAATATCTCATCTTAGTTGTCCTCTTGATTATTTTTCTTACGTAACATATCAATTAAGTCACGTCGACTCTGCCGATAAAATAGATCGAACGGGGTAGAAGGACGAAGAAAAAAGAAAGAGAAAAAAAGGTTAGAAAGAAAAGAAAAAAGAGGATGAAGAAGAAGAAAACGTCATTTAGTTCGAATAAATCCCATCGCATTAACCCTTCGTCACGGGTTTTAAAATTCACGAAATGATCGACATCACAATCAACAAAATTTTTCCATTAACTTTCACGTTCGCTTCTCGAAGAAAATTCACGAAAATTCACGTACGTAGGGATTTTCATGAGCTTGCAAAAGTGTTGAAAGCCAGGAGATGGTAGAGTGTTCTTCTCTCTCTCTCTCTCTCTCTCGAACGAGAGACCTCTCTATCTCGGGTTCTCTTTCTCTCTCTCCCTCTCTCTCTCTCTCTCTCTCTCTCTCTCTCTCTCTCCTTCTCTCTCCTTCTCTCTTTATGGTCGATAAGTTTCGACGTTTTTCGTCGATGCTGTACACAACATCGAGAAAAGCGACGACTACGAAGACGACTACGACGATGACTACGACGATGACTACGACGATGACTATGACGATGACTATGTCGACTACGACGACGACGACGACGACGACGTGCTAGTCGTTTTGAGTTGCCGGGCAAAACTAGTCGGTGGGTGGTTATAACGCCACTGGCAAAGCCTTCTAGCCCCTACCGCTTCTGCTTTTCGTGAGCTATCTCTTCTTCTTCTTCTTCTTCTACTACTACTACTACTACTACTACTACTACTACTACTACTGTTAATACTACTACTACTACTACTACTGAACTACTTCTCTTCTCTGCCTTTTCCTCTTCCTCATCCTCTTCGTGTACGTATTCGTATTCATATTCGTATATATATTCGTATTCGTATTCGTATTCGTATTAGTGTTCGTATTCGTATTAGTGTTCGTATTCGTATTAGTGTTCGTATTCGTGTTAGTTTTCGTATTCGTATTCGTATTCTTCTCTTCGTATTTGTAGTCGTATTCGTATTCGTATTCTTCTCTTCGTATTTGTAGTCGTATTCGTATTCATAATCGTTTCTTTCTTCGTATTCATATTCATTCGCGTGACGAGAGGTAAAATGCATATAAACTTGTATACACGGGTAAATTAATATTAATCGATAATATTTTATTTTTGATGAAATATTTCGATGAAATATTTATATACACATATTTATATGTATATATATATATATATATATATATATATATATATATATAATTAAGTAATGTGATTGTAATTCATTAAATAATTAATTGTAATTAAGACGAATGTAATGTACGTATGGGAACGATATTTGGATAAGTGATTTAAACGTTTGATCTGTCGTCTTATGCAATTCATTATTATTATATATTATATGATTATTCATAATGTATATACGTACGTATTTATGTATAACGAATTGCATAACCCGTAACGGAGCAAACATTTGTCATATTTTATTTACGATCGCTGTCAACTATATTATTTATCTACATACATATATCTATATATACAAATCTTCCTCTCTCTCTCTCTCTCTCTCTCCCTATATATATATATATATATATATATATATATATATATATATATATATATATATATATGAACACGTATGATATACTTGTCAAAAGATTCGAACGGTGCAGGCACCGTGACACGTGACGAAGAAAAATCGTACCCGTTTCGACGTAATTATCCTCGCCCTTTCTTTTACTTTTTCTTTCTTTCTTTCTTTCTTTTTTTTTTTTATTTTTTCTTTTTTCTTTTCCAAACTCTCGTCTCGTTCAACAATATCACGTGGTAGAATCTTTCAGCTTTTTTTCTTCTCTTTCTTTTTCCTTTTTTTTTTCTCTCTCGAGGCCTCTCGATTTAACGAGACGCACGCGAGTTTTACGTGCTAATAATCGACATACACGCATATATATATATATATATATATATACATACATAAATACACGCATACAATTACATACATATAGCAGAACGTTTAAAGAGCAATATTTCGTTCGCGCTCTAACGCGATCTGTCAAGGGTCTCAAAAACAACCGAGAATAATCTCTCTCTCTCTCTCTCTCTCTCTCTCTCTCTCTCTCTCTCTCTCTTTCTTTCTCTCTCTCTCTCTTTCTCTCTCTTTCTCTCTTTCTATCTTTCTCTTTCTCTCTCGTAAACGATAGTATCGTATCGTCGTGTGGCGTCTGGCCTTTCCATCGGTCTTTCTACCGGGTGTGTCGAGGGAAAGAAAAAAAAAACGAATGAAAGAAAGAAAGAATAGAAGAGAAAAGGAGGAAAACGGAAAACTAAAATAAACAAACAAACAAACAAACAACTGAACGAACAAACAAACAAACAAACAAACAAAACGGGAGGGATCAAAAGAGAAAAAAGGGAAAAGGGAAAAAAAAGAAAAGAAAAAAATAGAGAGAAGAAAAAAATGGGAGACTCGATTTTGTTCTCGTACGCTTGCCTTTCGGCGTCTCTCTCTTTCCCTCTTTCCCTCTCTCTCTCTCTCTCTCTCTCTACTTTATCCCAACGTCCCTTGCATCTCGAAATCGCCCGTAAAGCGTTTTCCGACGTTCCTTCTAATCGCTCGGTGTTTTTTATCCCACGCGGCTTAAATGCCCCGGCTTAATTTTTTTTTCGCCCCTCCCCCCGTCATCCCCGCCACCTCTTACCACTCTCTCTGTCGTCATTACCATCACCTACCCCTAACCTCCCATCACCCATCATCACCCACCCCCATCCCCACTCCCACCCTCATGCTCACGTCGCAGATCCATACCCAACCTCGCGTTCACGCCCGTTGCATGTACGCGTACACGAAGAAAGGTCTCTTGGTAAAAGCTCTCTTGCAATTCTCTTTTATTTCTTTTCTTTTACTTTTTCTTTCTTTCTCTTTTCATACTTTTTTGTTCTTATTTTTTTTTTTTTTTAACCTTCCTCTTTCTTTCTTTCCCTTTCGTTCGTTTTCTTCTAATTCTTTTTGTCGCTCTATTAAGACATGGTCGACCGATCTAGGGTATACTTAAGTCTTTGCATACGGGTTGATGCAAATGTTTTGATCATAAAAATATTTTATGTAATTGTATTAATCGTTGTTATAGTTATGTAACTATATTATGATATAGTTGTTATCATAGCGAGGTAATATTATAGTTTTATATGTATATGTATTTCATATTATTTATATATATATATTATATTATTCATATTATATATATATATATATATATATGTATAATTTATAATTATATGAATAATTTATAAAGTTAATATTATAGTTATATAAATATAATATTTATAATACATATTATATTATATATAATATAATTATATAATATCTATATAACTATAAGATACACACACACATATATATATATATATATATATATATATAATAAATAAATAAGTACATATTATTCATAAGTATACTATTACTATAATATAATATATATAACTTTATACCAATGCATATATGTATGTATATATATATATATATATATATATATATATATATATATATATATATATATATATATATATTATGTATTGAATAATTATAAAGTATAATTAAATAGTTATATGTTATATAGATAAATACATATAATATATAAATATACTATTACTATATGTAATACAGTTCATTATATTGGATCGTGTTTGTGATTAATCTTGATGTTATCAAGTTTTTTCCTTTTTTTAATTTTTTATTATTTCAATAACGATTTTAATTTAATTCCGAATACAGCTGTTATCAAACGCTCTATCTTTTTTCATATATATTACGAAATATATATGTGTGTGTATTAACTTCCTACAAAATATATCTTTCTATCTTTTTTCTTCCATTCGTTTTCACTTCAAAATCCTCATGTAAAAGAATACTATCCGTTGCAATGGATAAATATGTCGTATTGTTATAAAAAAAAGTTCTATCAGTATTTTATCAGTATTAATTCTCAGCTTACATCGTACATCGAACGATTTAAATTCTCGTTCTAAACCCGGGAAAATTCAAACGTAAGACTTATCTCTATCGCGAGAGATACTATAAATGAAAATGATCCTTTTATTTTCCTTCTTTTCCTTTTTTTCTTTGTTTCTTTTCCTTTTTCGAAAGATTATTCACGGTGTTCTACCTACGTCCATTAGTCACGAAAATATACATACGTACATACGCAGTAGTAATACGTATGCGTGCGTCGTTTGCGTCGCGTTAAGAGAGAAATAAATTGGGCACAGTACGGCGTCGTCTTTCAGACT
>OU426869.1:1377521-1380021 GCA_911387685.1 Dolichovespula media
ATTTTGTCGTGCGTAACATTTTTGTCGTGCGTAAAATGCACTGTGTGTATGTGTGTGTGTGTGTACACATACACACACATATATATAACATACAAAAACGTACATACGTACGTACGTGCGTGCATCTAAAAGAAAAATAAAGACTCTTGCCTCTATTCACTTTTGAATACACACATACCCACATATACAAATAGAAAGAGAGAGAGAGAGAGAGAGAGAGAGAGAGAGAGAGAGAGAGAGAAATGCAATTTTTCAGAATTCGATTTCCATCTCTTTTTCTCTTGTCTTTCTTTCTCTTTGTCGAACAGAAAAAAAAAAAATAAGAAAAAAAAAAAAACAAAGAGAGAGAGAGAGAGAGAGAGAGAGAGAGAAGTACCCCTGCCCCGACTCCGTTTAATAAATCGTTATAACATATCCGTCCTCGTAATCGTCGACCTGAAATTGAGACAAAAAATAGAAGAGGAAAAAGAAAAAAGAATTTATAATTTTATATAACCGTAAAAGTATGTCGGATATAATCGTACGAATCGATTAGCCGATGGATATCACATCCATCGTCGTGGGTCCGTGGTTAGTGGTACGGTGGTGGTTATCAGTATTAAAAACTCTGACGAATCTTTCCGTACGAATTTTCGAGGAATTTTAACGATTTTCCGTTTGCTACTCCTCGTCCTCGTCCACGATGGATTAACGTATGGCCAATCTATAACCCAAACGTATTACGTCGTTCCGGATTAACGTATCTACTACGTACGGAAGCCTGGGAGAAGGAAAGTGAGTGAGTGAGTGAGTGAGTGAGTGAGTGAGAGAGTGAGTGAGTGAGTGAGGGTTGGGCTGGGGTTGTAGGTGGGGTGGGGTTGAAGGTGGGAGATCTGGGGAAATAGCGAGCGAGAGAAAGAGAGAGAGAGAGAGAGAGAGAGAGAGAGAGAGAGAACGAGAGAGAGCAAGAGGGAAAGATAGAGAGAGAGAGAGAGAGAGAGAGAGAGAGAGAGAGAACGTGACGATAGGCGAGGCGTGGCGTGGCGAGGGGTGAAACGTGGAAGGGAGGAGCAGGGTGGGACGATGCGTCACATACCTACGTGTGATTTTCACGAGTACGTGCTACTAGTAGAGCTTTACTAGTTTCTCTTCGTGCGTTTTACGGTATCTCTAAAAGCGATGCCTATACTTATTCTCACTGGTTTACGGATTCTACCAGATTCGATTATTTTCATACGCTTTTACCGATTTTCCATCGTCCTACTGCAAGTGAAAGAGAGAGAGAGAGAGAGAGAGAGAGAGAGAGAGAGAGAGAGAGAGAGAGAGAGAGGAAGAGAGAGAGAGAGAGAGTAAAAGTGTATGAGAGAGAAAGAGAGAGAGAGAGAGAGAGAGTAAAAGTGTATGAGAGAGAAAGAGAGAGAGAGAGAGAGAGAGTGAGAGAGTGAGAGTAAAAGTGTATGAGAGAGAAAGAGAGAGAGAGAGAGAGTGAGTGAGAGTAAAAGTGTATGAGAGAGAAAGAGAGAGAGAGAGAGAGAGATTAAAATTCAAATCTTGTAGTAGTTCGTAAAAATCTCTTTTTTTTTTTTTTAACCCTCACCCACATACTCCCATTTTCTTCTTGTTTTTTCCTTTCTTTTCTTTTCTCTCGAATCGTTTCGAAAGAATTAAAAAAAAATTTCGAAGAAGAATAAGAGCAGGAGGAGGAGGAGGAGGAGGAGGAGGAGGAGGAGGAGGAGGAGGAGGAGGAGGAGGAGGAGGAGGAGGATGGAGAGGGAAGAATTTTTTCTTTTTTCCTTCTTCTTTTTTCTTTTTTTTAGTTCGAAGAACATCGCTCGTCCGGATTAACTTCCGAAATTACGAAAAACAACACGTTTTCGTATCCGTTCATTGAGTTAGTTCTCTTATGTATGTATGTATGTATGTATGTACGTAACATAGCGAAGAGAGTAATATCTTATTACGATTTTAACGATTTCCGGTCCGTGTTAGACGCATACATACGTAAATACATACATAGATATACATAGAGATATACGTATATATACACGTGGTTGTATACATAGATTGGATAGATAGATGGATGGGTAGTTTGAAAATGCGAGTTTAACGTTAACGTTTAAAGGTAAGACGTAAAGCAGACACGCGCACGAAGGGGAAAAGTTTAAAAAGATTGCTTTTAGGTTTTATGTGGGCGCTTAAAATCCCTAAATCTCTTCTAATCACGTATACGACGATGACCGAAGCAGACCACCATCTAATTCCTAAGATCATCATTCCGTGTTTTACTTATCTCTGAAGATCAACAAATCTTCCCCTTCCCTCTCTCCCTCAACATCCCGCTCTCCTCGCCCCTCCTCTCTCTCTCTCTCTTTCTCTCTCTCTCTCTCTCTCTCTCCCTCTCGTTGGTACCATTTATAAATTCGTAATAATAATTCTTCCGATCTTTCGAATCAGTAGCCTCAATAAAATCGTCGTAAATGTTTGTTTTTTTTTTTAGAAAGAGAAATAGAGAGAGAGAGAG
>OU426869.1:1390021-1397521 GCA_911387685.1 Dolichovespula media
ATGTGTATTATGTATGTATTTATTTACGAATGCGTACAATTATAACTAGCGGGATGGCCTCTGATATATAATATTTCCGTCCTTCTCTAAGGAATTCTTCCTGATCCCGGAGTTATTTGAACAATTACACGATGTTAATTTAATTAAATTACATTCGTTTTATTTCTAAGATTGTATCACGCGCGATACGATTTAATTTTTACGGAACGGACGATGATCAATCAGTGCGATTAATTATCTTATTTTCAAGTATTCGATAGAAGATCTAAGAATCGTCGTATTTCTTGTTTCTTTTTTTTCCTTTTTTCTTCTTTTTATTATTTTTCATTTTTATTATAACGAATCGAGAAAAGGGGTTCATTAATCGAAATATCGAACGGTCCTTCGAGGTCCTTTAAGGAAGAAGATTAAGAAGAAGAAGAAGAAGAAAAGAAAGAAGAAATAGAAAAATAAAAGAAATAAGAAGAGAAATGAAAATGCAAAGAAAGAATATCTTGGAAACTTTCTAACGTTAATATTAGATTAAATATACGCTAGTTTACGACGTTAGTTCGTAGCCATCGCTAACTCATTGATAGATATAGAGATACATCTGTGTGTAATTATGTATATACGTATATATATATCTATCTATGTACGTATATATGTATACATACATACATACATGTATGTATGTATGTATGTATGTATGTATGTATGTATCTATGTATGTATGTATGTATGTAGATACACACGTCGTTCTCAAAACTCGCCAACAGCAAAATTACATTTTTTTCCGAAGGGGTTTCGTATCGTTCCCCCATTCTCCTCCTCCTCCTCCTCCTCCTCCTCGTTTCTCTAAAACCCTTTACCCCTTCTTTAAGCATTACGCGATATCGAGCTTCATCCCTCTCTCTCCCTGCCTCCCTCTCTCTTTTTCTCTCTCTCATTCCGTCTCTTTTCGTATAAAATAATAACGAACCTGAGTCGATCTCACTGTTTAATGATTAATGACCGCAGCGCAGCATTGGCTTAACGAATAGGAAAATTCGTTGCCATGATGGGAAAATAATACATGTGCATATACATATATATATATATATATATATATGTATATGTATGTATATGTATACATACATACATATACGTGTGCGTAAGTACATACGTATGTATCGCGATGCTGATTAAAACGAGCGTCGAAAGAAAGAAAAAAAAAAAAAAAAGGAAAAACGAAAAAAAGAGAGAAAAAAAATCCCTCTTTCTCCATCTCTCACTCACTCTCTTTCTCTCTCTCTCTCTCTCTCTCTCTCTCTCTCTCTCTCATTTCCCCCCCGTTTTTCCTCCTTTTTTTTTCTCGTTCACTCACGACGACAAGCGCTTGACGAATTCCGCTTTTCCGCTTTTTTTATTTTTTATTTATTGTCCTTCCTCTTCCTCCTCTTCTTCTTCTTCCTCCTCAAATGACAATTCTTTCCGATGAAATTTTCAAAAGTCTACCGAACGAACGAAGCCGAGAGAGATAGTTCCTCCGCACGAATATTTAACGTGCGAATTAAATCGTACGCGTTTGTTTCCTCTCGTCTCGTCTCGTCTCGTCTCTCTCTCTCTCTCTCTCTCTCTCTCTCTCTCTCTCTCTCTCTTTCTCTTTGTACGCTTACTACGCGTAAAGGAACAAGAGAAAGAGAAACAGAGAGAGAGAGAGAGAGAGAGAGAGAGAGAGAGAGAGAGAGATAGAGAGAAAGAGAGATTACTCGTTTCGTCTATGGAGGGACGCGCGTTTTGTTCATTCCGCGTTGAACGGGAGCGCGAGCGAGCGCGCGTGGAAACATCGAGTTAATTAAACTTTCAGTACGACGAACAGGAGAAACGCAACAATTTTTTGTTGGTCGATATTTTCGATAGGCGCGAGACTATTCTCTTCTTTTCTCTCTCTCTCTCTCTCTCTTTCTTTCTCTTTCTGCTGGATACTCGGTCTGTTATGAATTTTTCTCTTCGTTATTTTTCTTTCCCTATATTTCTCAATTTCTCACTATTTCTCTCGCTCTCTCTCTCTCTCTCTCTCTCTCTCTCTCTGTGTGTCTCTCTTTCTCCATTTTTTTCTCTTTACTCGTTTCGTTTGATACTCTAGCTCGTTCTACGCGATGAATAATCGAGCAAGCGAGGCGAGTTTCTCGAGTAATTAAAAAAAAAAAAAAAAACGACAATTTCGATGGTGCTAAGAGAAAAGGATGGAGAGAGAGAGAGAGAGAGAGAGAGAGACGACGACGACAAGAGTGAAAAATATATTTCATCTTTGTCGTCTCATATTTTACCGAAAGCAACCGACGATCGATCGTATCTTTCCGACTAGAAAAGAAAGGAAAAAGAAAAAGTAAAAATAAAAACGAAAGTCAATGACAGCGAGTCACGTTCGTCGTTTGATGATCTAAGAGGTTTTCTTCGACGGGACAAATTTTTCACGCGTCCTTTCGTAATTTTTTGACGGCTAACGAAAACGAAAAAAAGAAACGAAAGAAAATAAAACGTACACATACACACGCGCGCGCGCGCGCGCGCGCGCAAATACATTTTTCATCGTATCTACCTTTGGACCCGTTGAAAGGAAAACATTGCGGTGAAAAAGTAAGAAAACGAGAAAAAAATTCTATAGAAAAAGAGAAATAGAAAGAGAGAGAGAGAGAGAGAGAGAGAGAGAGAGAGAGAAAGAGGAAAGTTAAAAATGAAAAGCTCTCTTTTTAATGTACTTCGTTTATTTCGTTTCTATTCGAGACACGTGTGCGTGTGCGTGTGTGTCTCTGTGTATATGCGTGTACGTAAAGTTACATATGAAAAATAATAATTTCAATCGAGAATAAAATAATATAACCGTATATAGAAAGGGACGTGTTTATGTAAAAACAAAAACAAAAAAGAAATTTTCTTTCATTATTACATTTCACTTAATAGAAATATATACAAACGATTAAAAATACGTAGCACGTTTGTACGTTGTGATCGATGATCGATGTGGATTGAAGATTATAACGTACGCCACACCATAAAATAGATTTCTGGTTATTTAGAAGGGATGAAGAGAAGAGAGAGAGAGGGACTTGATAATACATATAATAACGTTTCGTCGATCGTAGTAAACATAAACAATTCCGGTAGCGTGTATTTACACATATATATACAGTGTCTATGTGAGAGAGAAATAGAGATAGAGATAGAGATAGAGATAGAGATAGATAGATAGATAGATAGATAGATAGAGAGAGAGAGAGAGAGATATGTATCGTCGAGAAACAGACAGTCGAACAACAAGAGACAAGTAAAGAAGGAAGACGTATGTATCTATGTATCTATCAATGTATCTGTATACATACGTATGTATATACGTATATATGTATGTATGTAGGTTTCGATTCGCATGGCGCGCCATTAAGCACGGTGTGGAGCCCTTACTATCGTCCCGGACCAATCCCCGACGATTTCAAACCCAGTGAAATCCCTTGGGTACTACGAATCGGTGGCCATGCGACAAATTAACTTGAATCGTAACATCGGACTCTAGGACTCTAAGTGAGAGTGAGACAGAGAGAGAGAGAGAGAGAGAGAGAGAGAGAGAGATCCTGTGTGATGCAATCCAGTGGGACACTCGGCCCTTCTGAACTTTCCCAACCATCCGGACCAATAACCAACGCAGGACGTTTCGAGAGATCTCGTTAAACTAATTAAGCTCGATTGCTCGAACGATTTCGTTCGGAAAACTTGAAATTATATAAATATATATATATATAAATAAATATATATATATAAATATATATATATATACATATATGTATATATTAATTATTAATTAATAATTAAATATATATATATATAATTGTATTTTATATATATATAAAATATTCAAAATTTTTTATTATCATTTGTTAATCGTTTTGTTAATACCTCTTGTGTTAATTTATCAATATTAACGTTTTTATGAATAATTTAATTATTAATATCCATTACTTTATTCATTATACGTAATGCTATTCTTTTATTCTTTAATTTTTCTTTTTTTCATTCAAAATATTTACTATATAAAACTACCAAGAGCCAAGAGAATTTTTTTTTCTATTTTTTTTTTTTTTTTTTACAATCTCGTGAAAGAATAAATTAGTCACGAGAAAGAATAAAATTGAATTTTGAGATAAATTAAGAGACTTTTGATTTAATAGCCTCTATTGAAGGTACTTCGACATCACTTATTGGCCAATTTTATATCACATAAATTGCATTGAATTTATCAGTTTTTTCCTTTCTTTTTTTTTTTTTTAATTATTATTTTTTTCAATTGATGAATGCGAAAAAACGGAGGTTGAAAGGGTTACGAAGTTTTCAGAAAATATAAAAAAGAAAAATAAAAAAGGAAGAAAAATATAGCTAAGGAATTTAACGTGATAATTTCGGCAATCGTTTAGCAGGAGAATTTCTAATCTTCGTCGTAACTCGTGGAACAAACGTTTCCGACTTCTCAAGGGTTGTTTAGAAAACGTTCTAAATTGTCTCGAAAATTATCACTTAAACTTATTCCCCAAGTTTCAACAGACCGTACGGTTACACCCTGTAGGTATATACTTATGCAATGTGTCCCTGACCAAAAGTGTCCATCAAGAGATTACTACGAGGTCTAGTGATTCTTTTTCTTTTGTATTTTTTTTTGTCTACCCTAAATACCTCGTAATTCTTCTTTTTACCTTCCTTTAATCCGCACTCCTCACTTAAAAAAAAAAAAAGCAGAAAAAAACTCATAAATCCAATGAGATTTATGTGATATCACATTGGCCAATAAGTGACGTTGAAATATTTTCGGTAGAGAGATCTAGTGATTTTTTTTTTTTTGGTTATTTTTTCGTAAAACATCGAAGCGGAACAGAATTTTGTACAAAATTGTTTTCAACCGGGAAAATTAGAGTATCGGTAATTTCTTCATAAGCTATCGACTAAAAATTTTAATTTAAAAAAGATATTAAAAAGAATCGCTAGATTTACTAATAAGTCTGGTTAACATTTTTCGTTAAGAAACTTTCTGTGTGTGTGCGCGCGCGCGCGTGTGTAATAAATTATTTGGCTCTTTCTTTCGATCATCGTGAAGATATTATATTAGACAGATATTATTCGTGAAGAGAGTACAAAGAAAGAAAAACAAAAAAAGAAAAGAAAAACGAGAGGTAGAGAGAATGAAGGAATAATTCTGAAAGATAAAAATGTCGGTCGATTTTTTGGTAAGTTTAAAAATGACGCCAATAGATAATTCATTCGAAAAATCTTTCGTTTTACTACGAAAGCTGCTCCTCATCTCTTTCTCGTATCGAGTAGGGTTTGGTGTGCCACTCGCCGTGGCAGGTTAATCAATTATTTATCGTCACGATTAGTTCGTCCGACGAATAGGGGGAGAACGTTCACTGGCGTTAACCTGTTGCTTCGGTTGACGGATTTATTACCTACCGTCGATGAATATTTCAATGTGGATGTCTACCTTACTAGACATTAAGCTCGGTAAGAAGAGGTTCGTTACAAGGACAACAAATACTTAACTTGACAATGATCGTCGAACGATTTTCGAAATATTGTTGTTTTTTTTTTTTTTTTCTTATTTTACCAATCGTAATTTTCATTTACAACTCGTAAATTCTCGAATTAACGTCGACGCGGTCCCAGTATTCAACTTAGAAAAACAAAAAAAAGAAAAAGAAAAAATTATACGACCTTATTCTTATCTTTAAGAGAAACGAAGAAACAAAAAATGAGATACTAAGGAACGTAGATTTGTAATACTTGTATGTTTCGTTAAAGAAAAAACAAAAAACAAAAAAAAAAAAAAGGAAAAAAAGGAAAAAGAGTAGAAAGGAAAGGGAAAACAAAACTTTCAAAACCTCTCACCACGCCTGAAGCACCGACAACGCGCGTAGAGGTATTGTCGTAAGGATGCAACAACTTTCCTAACCTAAAATATTCTTAATTTTGTAAAAGTTTCATCTAGACGAAGTTTACTTTGATACGATTTTCCCCGAACTTAGATTGTCGCTAAAAAGTTGTTAGAATTGGCTAACCGCAGCATTAAATGCAGACGTTGCGCGCATAGTCCTACGAAACTACTCGTGCATTTTCTCGGAAATAGCACCTAGAGGCATTTCAACGAGAACGACCACCTTCGGATGCTCTCAAGTATACTCGCTAAAAGTGTTTCTTGCTCCGTCCATTGGGGTCTCGTAAACGGAGCCTTTTTATATAAAAACCCTCTCGCCCCTGTCCCCCTCTCTCCCCTGTTTCACCTGGTTCTCCCTTTTAAAAAGAAGTAATCAACTGACGTCAAAGTCTCGTACCGATCCAGGAGTACTTTGGTGAACGTGGTTTCATCAAATTCGAAAGTTACTCTATTCCGTACCACCACCACCACCTCCTCCTCCTCCCCCCTCCCAGTCCCACTCCTTTTCACTACTCAACCTCACATCGAACATGTTACTTAACTTCGTCGATAAACTTTTGAAAGACCCTGTAGACAATCAACGACTAAGAGGGACGTATTAAATTCGATCATCGAAACGATGAATACGTGTTTTGTATTCCAGATTCAACTTCTTTTTTTTTTTCTTTTCTTTTCGTCTTTTTTCAAACAAATTCAACCATTCGCAAATCATCAGGTTTCTCTAAAAAGGCAAGTTCTTGTTTTTTTTTTTTTTTTTTTGATAAGAAGTAACAAAAAATATTAAAAAAAAAAAAGAGAGAGAAACAATTGCGAATTAAAAATTAAAAATTAAACATCACGAGATATATTATCGAAATTATTCGTTGAACGATGATCAATAATGATCCATAGCTGAGGTTAATAAGAGTTCTTATTTCGTTACAACTTCAAATAACGTATTTTTAAAGTAGATTCCGCTTTATCGTAGATCGTAAGAATTCGGGACGAGTTAAACGACTCCACGCTTTAGGGGCACAACTCGTTTAATAATATCAAATATAATTGGCTCGATTTAATAACTTGTACTGTTAACCCCTGTCTCTCTCTCTCTCTCTCTCTCTCTCTTTTCTCTTTCTCTTTCTCTCGAACAAATTCATACGATTATTACATGAATATGTATATGAAATTATTCCAAGCTGTTTACAGGAGAATGCATTGAATTACGTATACATTATTAAGTAAATACATAACATACAATTTTCATACTATACTCGGTTAGTTGGTATTTATACATTTATGTATAACATATTTAGCGAATTCGCAGCATACCGTTTGCATACATATGTATTACATATATTTTATGTAACTCCAACCATTAAATAGAATAAAAATTTACTAATTTCGCGAGGACAAATTACGAACGTTTCGTCTCATTTTTATTGCCTAAGATGTTTAAGGGTGCGATTTTGTAGGAAAAAAATAAAAAAATAAAAAAATGAAAAAAAAAAATGACGATTTCCGAAACGAATGGAATTCGTTTTCCTTGTCATTTTTGCGGATTTACGAGAAAGAAATGGAACGAACGA
>OU426869.1:1400021-1415021 GCA_911387685.1 Dolichovespula media
TTTTCTTGTTTTTTTCTTTTAAAGGTAGTAATTTCAAAGGATAGATCCGAGGGTGAAGGATAAAATGAATAAAGGATAACTTCATTGTATCGACCCTTTCGACTTCCTATTTTTCATTTCTATTTTATTCTTTATTATTATTTTTATTTATTTATTTATTTTTTTCGTCGAACGTATCACAGCTATTCGAATTATAGATAAAGAGTACAAATTTTGTATTTACGTTAATAATTTCTAAGGAGAGATTTGTGGGTTAAAGGAGAAAGGAAAATGGAAACTTCATTACAATAGATAGATTCGTTTGATTTTTTCTTTTTCTTTTCTTATTGTTTCATTTTTACTTTTTTTTTTTTTTTTAGTCACTTATTTGTTTCATCGAACGTATAGTTATTCGAATAATCGATAAAGGGTTCGGTTTTCCTTTTGAAGTAAGTGATTTTAAATGAGAGATGCGAGGCTACAACAAAAAGAATTTAAATTTTATTTTTTCTTCCATTTTTATTTTTTATTTACTTATAAATTTATTTTTACCATCGAACGTATCATAGGGTTATTCTAATTATCGATAAAAAGTTGCTTTCTTTTGAGTGCAAGTAATCTCAAAGAGCGAGAGACGTAAGGGCGAAGAAAAAAAAAATGAATAAGAAGGAAAGTAAAACTGAAAAAATTTCTTTAGATCGACCCGTACGTCTTTTCGTTCTTTTAATTCTCTTTTAATTTCTTTTTCCTTTTTTCTTTCCTTTCCTTCTTTCTTTCTTTTTTCCATTCGAGCGTAAGTAAGTAATTTCAAAGGAGATATGTGAGGGCGAAGAAAACATAGAAAAAGTGGAAAAATTTCTCTTTAAATCGACCCGTATGTCTTTTCATTTTTCTTTTTCCTTTTCTTTTTTCTTTTTTTTTTTTTATTTTTCTTTTCATTTCTGTTTTTTCCCTCCCTCCTTTTTTTTTGCCATCGAGCGTAAGTAAGTAATTTCAAAGAAGAAGGGACGTGAGGGTAAAGGGGAAGAAGAAAAAAAAAGAAAATAATTTCTTTCGATCGACTCGTACGTCTTTTCAATTTTTTAAATATTTTTCATTAAAATCTGTTATTTTCTTTTTAATTATTATCATTATCTTTTCATTTTCTTTTTTTTTCTCACGGTCGAGCATAACGTAGTTATTCAATTATCGATAAAACGTTGATTTCTTTCGTTGATAACTTTCATTATTTCAATGGAGGCAAACGGGTTGAGGGTCGGTGAAAATAAGAAAAATAAAAAAAGGAGAAAAAGATTTCTTTAGATCGCGTTTCTTTTTATAATCTTTTCTCTTTTATTATCATTATTATTATTATTATTATTATTATTATTATTATTATTATTATTATTATTATCATTATTATTATTATTATTATTAATCTATTCTTTCATTTTCCTTTTTTTCACGGTCGAGCGTACCGTAGTTATTCGATCATCGATAAAACGTTGATTTCTTTTTAAAAGTAAGTAATTTCAAAGGAGAAGAGATGCAAGGATTCGAAAGAGGAAAAACGAAAATTAAAAAATGACAGGAAGGGTGGAGGGAGGAAAAAAAAGAACGGTCGGAGGTAGAGGAAGCCTTCTAAACAAACTATTACTTCGAACGTACTCAGTTGTTTTAAACTTAAGAAATCAATAGCCGGCTTCTTCCAGTCGTTTCATTTTCATCTCTTTGGAGTAACTTCGAGCTCGATCGAGGGACGTGGAAAAGAATCTCGAAGAAATTGCCGAGGCACTTGCAAGTTTTCTCATACAAAAGGAGAGAAGAAAAAAATTGGAAAGAGGGAGGGGAAATAGAGAGAGAGAGAGAGAGAGAGAGAGAGAAAGTGTACCTGCTATAGCAGAGTACCTACTTTGATGAAAAAAAGAAAAAGAAAAAGAAAATTATTATTTAATTACATAAGAATCACATACTATTATATAATAAATAATCGAAGTTTTTATAATTGTTTGAACGATGTTGCATCAGTTTTATTTGCAATTTTAAAATGATATAATTGTATAATTACGAATTCGATTATGTATAAATTTTATACTCATGACTTGTCGTCTATTTTATATATCTATATGTGTGTGTGTATATATATTTAATATAATAATTTAATAATTTATTATATATATAATAAATCATATATATATATATATATACGATTTATTATATATATATAATGAGTTGTACATTTATTTTTTTATACAATTATAAAAAACTCGTCAAATTAGTACGAAAGTTGGAAAATAATTTAATATTCATTTAATATTTATAATATCTTTTAATATTTGTTTAATATTTGTTTAATTATTTATTTTGATATTTTCAACGTCCATTCCTTAAACAATATCGAGATATGTATTAAAATTTATTAGGAACTTTTTAACTAATTATTGTCAAAAATATTAATAATATTACTAATAATAAAATTAATAATAATAATAATAATAATAATAATGATGATGATCATGATGATGATGATGATAATGATGATGATGATGATGATGATGATGATGATGATGATGATGATGATGATGATGATGATGATGACGATGACGATGATAATTTTTTTATTCGTTCCGCGGATTATTTAAATAATATCCTAAAATTCGTTCTACATCCTATTTATCGCCCAAATGAATATTTACAATTATTTATTATAAATTTCGACTTAAGTCGAATTGATCTATTTATTAGAGATTAAAAATAGTATTAGAAATTGAAAATAGTATTAGAAATAATGTCTATTTGTGTACGTTCGATCGAAGTAATAATTGTAAGAGACAATAACGAGCTACCTAGAATTGAAAATGTCGAATAGAGTGATATATACCTCTTACCTATTTATATATACATCCGTACATAGCTACACATAAACACGTGCGCGTGTTCGTTTATATAGTAAATGTACGTATACGTTCTATGGTGTCTACGTTTCGCAATGATATGTAAGAAGAGGAATGCCAATCGATTCCGCCTACGCCGTTTTAACTTCATGCTCGCGAGCATACACGTACATATATACACGTAAACATATACAGGAATGATAACACGTGGTATCTAATAGATCGTACACCTAGAATTTTCTTAATCTAGTTCGAGATACGTTGTACATATTCAGCATCGAATTTCTTCTTCCCTAGACTCGTATAAAACTTATTTTACACACGCACATATGTATATATATACTATACACAATCACACACACACATATACACAAACATGCACAAATAGACGCATACGCATACAGATAGAGACATACATACACGCACTTACGTATATACGTAAGCGTAGACACGTACGTATCTACGTTACTTTTAAAGAACGCAAAGTGAATTTCCACTCGACAGGAGAGAAAGAGAAGAAAGAGAAAGAGAGAGAGGGTGGGGGAGACGGGATTTGAAGTGTGGGTGTAGGTGTGGATGAGAGGAAAGTCGGAGGGAAAGGAGGAGTATCCAGACTCTATCCTTCGAACACGCTCTCGTTGTTCCTCCATTACACTTATTTTCCTCTCGCCGACGAGGGGAACCGAGGCGCGAAGTGTTCCTTTCGACGCTGTTTGCACGAATCGAATCGAATCGAATCGAATCGAATCGAAGCGAACTGAACCAAGTATTTTTTCTATGTTAGTCTAAATTATTCAGTATAGATGAATAAAAAATTGTATGTCTATATAACACACACATACACACACACACACACACACACACACACACACACACACACACACACACACACATACATGTATGTATGTATGTGTTTATATAAGTCGCCCTACCCGTCAAATCGATTAACTCAATAAAATAAAAACAAAAAATAAGAAAGGTTGAAGAAATGTTAATATGAAGTGATATAAATTGCCTTTAAAAAATTTCCCTTTTTAAAATATAAATTCGAGTAAACATTGTAGAACGTATAGAGACCTTGCCGTTGCGTTAGAATTTTATTATCGCAACGATTTGTATCGGAGTAAGGGAGTTTATCAGAGATTCCAGAGGCTTTCGAAATAAATTCTTTTTTTATTCGATCGACACCGACAACTTTTTGTCATTTAAATTGTATTAAATGATGGAAATTTGTCATTAATATAAAAACGTCAGGACTTCGTCGAGTGTTTGGATAATTAAATTTAAAAAAATAAAGCAAATTGTAGAGTGGAGTTAATCGATGTCTTGTGAATGACACTCTCACACACACACACACACACACAGGACACTCGCTCGCTCGCTCACTATATGTTTACTCAAAATTTTTTACTCAGTTTAGTGTGTTCCATGTATTGATTAAATATTATATGTTTTTTTTAACCCCCCTATATGTATATTTTTATATATTTATATATACATTATATATATATATATATATATATATATATATATATATATATATATTAGTTTTAATAACGTAAAAACGTAATCCATTTCTCGATTTAATAAACCCTCTTATATTCATGCGCGAGTCGTCGAGGTGGAATAACAAAAACAAACAAAAAAAAAGAGAATAAACAACTCCCTTTCTCTCGACTCGACGTTATCATTTTGAACCATTAAGTTACACAAGAGATAGCGTCGTTAATAAACCGCAGAAGCGAGAAAGTATATCGACCGATCCCCACCTCTCTCCTACCCTCACTCCTCCCCCCTCTCAACCCCCTCAAAAAAAAAAAAAAAGTAAAAAAGAAAAGAAACAAAAAATCCAAAAAAAGCAAAGCAAAGCGAAATAAAACATCCAACCAACCAACCAAGCAACCAACAAACAAACAAACCAACAAACAAACGAGAAAAAAGAAATTGGAAAAAAAGAGAAAAAAAGGATACAAAAGTTTCGAAGGGAGGAGGAACATCCTGAAAGAGGTCCGGAGGTCAATAAGAGTAAAGAGGACACCGAAGGAAAGTAAGCAAGCACGTGCTGCGAATAACGAAGGACACCTCTCTCTTTCTCTCTCTCTCTCTCTCTCTCTCTCTCTCTCTGTCTCTCCTTCCATCTATCTATCTATCTGTCTTTCTTTCTCTCGAGAAGAAAAAAGAAGCAACGAGCAAAGCCCGCTAGGCGGCCCGGCCCGGCCCTTTAACGCTCGCCTTGATATTTGCATACGTCTCATTAGCGATCGTTAATTGTAAGTGGACTGGTAGGCACTCGTACCACCTTAAGTACTCCCACGGACCCTCTTTTTCCACTTTATCTCTCTCCCTCTCCCCCCCCCTCTCTCTCTCTCTCTCTCTCCCTCGTGTACTCTCTGTTTTTCTTACGGGATAATGAAGATATACACGCAGCGTTACGTTGCCGTACGATTAACCGGTCGCTTGTGAAGTTCTTTGCACTTGGAAAACGATAATAACGTGTACATATATGTGTGTGTGTGTGTGTGTGTGTGTGTGTGTGTGTGTGTGTGTGTGTGTGTGTGTGTGTGTGTGTGTGTGTGTGTGTGTGTGTGTGTGTGTGTGTATGTATGTATGTATAATACCTGAGCGTCTGTATAATTAGACGTAAACGAGCAAACGGGTGTGGTTTAAAGGTTTGAGTTTATATTGGAGAGTCAACTTTTTTTCTTTTTCTTCCTTTTTTGTTTTTTATGTTTTCCCCTTAAAACTTGCTAAAACGGTTCATAAGCTAGATCGTTGTCTCAAGGAAGAAGAAGAATAAAATAGTATTGTATGATATTATATCGTATAATCGGGAAAGGACGAAAAAAGAAATGGAAGGAGAAGATGAGGGAGAACATATGTATCGACTTGATGATAATAATCTCATGTATTTAATGTGTATATTAACACATTAAATGTTACTATATATATATATATATATATATATATATATATATATATATAAAAGTAATAATAATAATAATAAGTAATGAAATATTTGTATAGATTGTTAGTTTACGTATAATTCGATAATGAATTTTAGAACGTTGTCGCATGAAATAAGATTAAAATTGAAATTACATCGTAATGGAATAAAAAAAAAAAGAGAGATTTATCGTTACAAAGATATTAATTTTGTGTATTCAATGTAGAAAAAGAAAAAAATAATAATAATAAGTAACGAATTGTTAGTTCACGTAATACTCAATAGCGAGTTCGAGCGAGATCGTTGTCTCGAGAGAAAAATAAAAATAAAATTGAATTCTATCGCAATGTGTAAAACAAAGAAATTTATCTATTCAAAGATGATAATCTCGTTAATCTAATGAGTAAAAAAATAATGATAATGATTATTATTTTTTTATTTCTATAGAATTATATTGAATTATGTTAAAATTATTTTATATTAAATTGATAATTATATTAAATTGAGTTATATTTTGATGAGGAAGGAAAATAAATGTACCGATTCGAAGATAACCTTATATATATCTACTACATATATAATTGATATATATATATATATATATATATATATATATATATATATTTATATGTGTGTGTATATGAAATAAACTAATAATAGTAGATAACAAAATATTAGTTTATACAATTAATTTAAATAATACTCAATAGTATTCTAATTTAAATATCAAGTTATTCTTGATATTTCTCTCAATACAATAAAAATAAAATACTATTAAAAAATAAAATAGAATTATATTAAAGAAATAATTACGTCATGATTCTAATATATCTTATAATAACGTAATATTAGTTTACGTAGTTAGTATACATTATACTCAACAATGAATCCTAAATCGTTTGCTCAAGTAAGAAAGAAGAAGGGATGTATCGATTTAAAGATAATAACATCATCTATATAATATATAAAAAAAAATCAAAATAATAATAATAATAATAATAATAATAATAATAATAATAATAATAATAATAATAAATAACGAACTGTTAAATTAAGTAAAATTCAATAACGAGTTCGAGATCATAGTCTCGAGGAGGAAAAAAAAATAATAAATTATATCTCGTAAGTATCACATATCGATAAAAGATAATGGCACGTGTATCTATTATATACATATTAAAAAAAAAAAAAAGAAAAAAATAAATAAATAAAAAATAAAAATAAAAAAAATAACCAACGAACTGTTAGTTTACATAGTAATCCTGGTCTAGTAATCGTTTTGTCGTAAAATAAAAATTTATGAAAATTATTTATCCGCAAGGAAATGCTTGTTAGAACTTCCTTTTCTTTTCTTTCCTTCATTTTTTGTACGATCATACGAACGATATAAAATAGAGAAGAAAGAAAAAAAAATTAAAGGAGTCTCGGTTAATCGTTTAGTCTCTTCAGTTGGATATTTACGAGCGTACGATGTTTATAATTATCGAGATGGGGAGTCGATTAAAAGCCATGGTAGACATTCGAAAGGAGGCGGTAACGAAACGAGAGTCGACGAGTCCAGTCCTCGTTGAGATAATCGTTTTTGCTCGTAAACGATGGGGAACTTAACAATTAATACGGTAATTAACGGTATGGACGATCGGACATGAACGTTCTTCTAATTTCAGCAATTTAATTAACGAGTATAACATATGATCGATGTAAATATTGTAAACGGATATGTACTTGTAAGTAAGAGAATAATATATGTGATATATATTTTTATTGTAGTAGAAATTTTTTTTCTAACATATCACGTTCGCTCTATAATAGGATATTTATATATTATATATTTTTTTTTAATACAAATATATAAAAATAACAATTCGTTACTCATTATTATGATATATATATATATATATATATATATATATATATATATATATAAATTAAATTTAGAAAAAATAAACTAAATATTGGGAAGTCCCCTAAGTTTCTTCCGTGCCACGCTATGAACGATTATGAAAAAAGAGGAAGAAACTTATGGGACAGACCTAATATTAAGTTCCCATAAGTTTTCTTAAAATAAAACCCATAGATTGTTGTACGAATCGATAAGAGATAGACAGACGGATAGCCAGAAAGAGAGAAATATAGACAGACATAGAGAGAGAGAGAGAGAGAGAGAGAGAGAAAGAGAGAGAGAGAAAGACAAAGGGAACGTGATTGGTGGAGGGCAAAATCTTTTGTAAAAGGGCCGGCGGTAGGTGGCGATCGGTGAGTTGATGCAGCACGTATAAATGCATTTAGGTGGCACACACGTTCCATCGAAGTTGCTTTTATGTTATCGACCCCCTATTGTGTAAGTCTCTCTCTCTCTCTCTCTCTCTCTCTCTCTCTCTCTCTCTTTCTCTTTGGAAACAACATCGATGCAGACAGTCGTATGAACGTCATGCATGCTCGCACTAAGTGCATGCTCACACACGAACGAGCAACCCTTATATACATGCAAAATGATGCAATGGTGCATACAAATGTGTAATGGTACACGTATATACATACATACATACATACATATAAATGTACATGCATACATAAATACATATATACATATATGGATATGTACATGCATATATATGTACATACATACATACATACATACATACATGTATATATATATATATATATATATATATATATATATATATATATATATATATATATATATATATATATATGTACATTTGTAGGAAAGGAGGAGGCAGTAACGCCAACGATCCTATGTATGTTTCATTGCAAAGGCACGTGAATGGACTCTGGACGGTTCGAGAGTTTATACGCTCGAAATGGAGAATAAGCGAGAGAGAAAGAGAGAGATAGAGAGAGAGAGAGAGAGAGAGAGAGAGAGAGAGAGATAGAGAGGATGGTGAAAGATCATTTCCACGTGTATCCGAGACACATCGCGCTACGCACGCCCATATAAATTCATTTTACATGGTTTTGTACGTCTCTCAGCAGTCTTTAAAGATTTAAAACGAAGAGAAGATAATATATAAAAAATGAAAGAAAAGAAATAAAAAAACTCACGAGTATCGTCACGTACTGGATACTGGTACTATCTTTCAATTCGATTTACTTTTCAATATGTTTTTTTTTTTTATTTTCTTTCTATTTTTTCTTGTTTTTTTTTTTTTTTTTTTTTTTTTTTTTGATTATTGAACCCACGACAGAAATTATTGGATAGGATTTCTTTTCAATGTAACTTAATCATATCTTTCGTTCCAACTTAACATTTTTCTTTGATCGATTAGAACCTTTTGCGAACATCGTGAAAAAGATAATAAGGAAAAAAAAGAGATCATAAAAGAGGAGAATAAATCTGAATTTTTCGTTACAGATGAGATATCGAAGGAAAGAAAGTGAATACAAAAAGAAACGAAAAAAAAAAAAACAAAGAAAAAAGATTGAAAACGAAGGATTTTTCTTTGATCGATTGTACGAAGTTTTTACGAACACCTTGAAAACGATCGTGCATAATTTTTGAATTTTTTTCTTTGAGAGGAGATATCGATGCAAAAGAAATTCTTTAAAAATCACAAACATGTTCAAAAAATGAAAGATATATTGTTCGATACGTTCGATAATTATTGAGTCGCTTGTTTATTCTAAAATCAACAATAAAAGCTTTTTTATTTATTTATATACATCGTTATTTACATTATGCTATGTACGTCTCTCGGCGTCTTTAAAGATTGAGAATAAGAAAAAAACAAAATAATAATAATAATAATAATAATAATAATAATAATAAAGGATAGAAACCTTCAGTACCGTTATTTTTTTCGTGCATAATATTTAATTTTTCGTTAGGAGATAACAAAGAAATAAAATTGAAGAAGATAAAAATAATAATAATAAAAATTAAAAACCAAGGATTTTTCTTTGATTGATTATACGAACTTCTACGAATTTTCACGATCATCCTGAAAATAATTTTGCACAATTTTTGAATTTTTCCTTTAGGAGATATCGAAGCAAAATGAAATTTTTTGAAATAAAAGAAATCACAAATTATCCATAAAAAAAAAAGAAAAATATGTTTTTCGGATACATTACTATACAATAGTTATAAATTAACTATTGTACTATAGTATAACTATACCGTTTGATAATTATTACATCACTCCAGAACCATCAGTAAATGCTTCCTCTTTGATTTATTTGTAACAAAAAGGACAAGACGCGCGCGCACACACACACACACAAACACAACACACACACACACCAACGCACGCAAGGAGAAGAACTACAGAAGGGTTGCTGAAGTAGGTAGTCACGAGTATGGTTTGAGTTTCGTGTCTCGTAAGTTTTCGGGGGAAGATTTCGAATAGTTTGGAATCTCACGAGAACGAGGACGACGACGACGATGAAAGAGAGAGAGAGAGAGAGAGAGAGAGAGAGAGAGAAATAAGAGAATGTGAAGTGAGAAGGGGGATGGAGGAGGGTGGAGGGTAGTAGTGGTTAAAATGGTCGAGGTGCCTCGTGATAAGGACAAGAAAATTAATTGTTTTAGGGTCAAGCGAGACATTCCTTCTCGAAGAAGATCGTATAAACTTAACGTCTTAAAACTTAATCGTTGAACGAACAAAAATATTACAAACAAATAAATAAGAATAAATAAACGAACGAGAAAGAGTTGCCATTGCAGGCGGACAATTATCATGTCCGTCATTGAAATTTAAATAAGAAATTGTTTTATCGATCGTCACGAATTACTAAGGGACGTTCACATACATATATACATACATACATACATACATACATATATACATACATACATACATACATACATACATATATACATACATACATACATACATACATAGATATTTGTATACATAGACACAGACGGAAATTTGAATAAGAATATTAAAAAGTAAAAATCTGTCTATGCCGTGTGTGTATGTGTGTAACAAGAAACAAGAATCATAAAAAAATTAATGAATAAAAAAATAAGAGGAAGATCAAGATTTTTGATCGAGGATTTTTTTTTTTTTTTTAACGTAACACCGAAAGCTAATGAGAAATTGAAATTTATTTCAAATTTTATTCAATTCCATTCAATGGAAACAGATTATTCGTTAATCAGATGAAAAGTAAAATGATAATAATAATAATAATAATGGTAATAATAATAATGATAATAAATAATAAATAATGTGTAACGATAACAATAATCAAACAAAAGATAGAGATTATATGATAATAACAATAATAATTGAAATAGATAAACAATGTGTAATAATAATAATTACAATAATAATTATTATTATTGTTATAATAATAATAATGATAACCATAATTATACTAATAATAATATAATATAAAATAATAATAATAATAAATTAATATTAATAATAATAATAATAATAATAATAATAATAATAATAATAATTAATATTATATAATAATTATTATTATTATTATATATAAATATTATAATAATAATAATAATAATTATTATTATTATTATTATTATTATTATTATTATTATTATTATAGCAATTACAATTATAATTATAATTATAACTATAACGATAATAATTATAATACTTATAATAAAATTAAATAATGTGTAACAACGATAATAACATGTAAAAGCAAAAATAAAATAAAATAAAATACAATAAAACAAAATAAAATGAATTAGATATTATTAGGTATATAGAAAGGATCTGCCTCCTTCGTATCCCGAAGAGAATTATTTACCAAAGTTTCTGGGCACGCTCTAAAGGTGAAATTTATGACGGCCGTCGAGAAATTTATTATCGTATGGCAGAGATTTCGTGGTAAAAATATGACAAGGAGATATAGAGAAGAAAAAGGAGATAGAAAGTGAGAAAGAGAGAGAAGATGGCGTAGAGGGTGAGATAAAGTTTCACAACGAGCTGTTGACTCTCTCTCTCTCTCTTTCTCTCACTCTCTTTCTCTCTCTCTCTCTCTCTCTCTCTCTCTCTCCCTCTCTCTATTCCTCTCTCTCTCTCTCTCTCGAACGTTCTATTGGTTCCATTATATATTATCTTTAGACAAGTTTCTTCGACCAATGAGAAAAAAGTAATAATAATAAAAAAAAAAAGAATCTAAAAAGAAATAAAGATAACTGATATAAGATCCTCCCATTAATGTTTGATTGAATGTCCTGCAAGAAAACGAAAAGATGTGGTAGTGTTTTAAAAAGAAAAAGTTTCATCATTGTTTTTGTACTCGCAATTTGTTTGTACGTATATCGAAAAAAAAAAAAGAAAACAAGGAAAAAAGAAAAGTGAAAGAAAAGTATCATCAGTCTTGTAGTTTGCTATCGTTTGTCACGAAAATCGTGACAAATATAAAGGGAGACGTATACAGTTGATGGATTAAAGAAAAAAAAAAAAAAAAGAAGAGAAAAAAGGTTAAAAACTGCCGATCGAAATTAATATTGAAAGTTATGATTATTATTTTGTGTACAAATGTCATGTGTTTTTCTTTGATTTTTTTTTTTATCTTTAAAAGGAAGAAACATTCGAATTTCGTTACAACCAAACGAAAATAAAAATTTTGCATTTTTATTCGATTCCGATTGGAAATTATTATTTCTTTTTCTTTTATCAATGTACTTTTATTTATTTATTTATTTAATTATTTTCTTTTTGTACTTTTATTTATTATTATTATTATTTCGAAAGCATCTCATATCGGAAGAATGGCGCTCGGTTTCATATATTAGATTCGAATAAAAGTTAGTAAATTAATTTGCGAATAGTTTATTAATTTTTCATATATATATATATATAATAATATCTAATGCAATATATATATATATATTGGTTGATGATATCGAAATTAAAAAGAAAAAAACAAACTAATGCAAAAACTTATGTAATAAATTACCTTTAATGTTATACGAAGCATCCTTTGTTCCTTTGTAAATGAATATGAAAAAGAAAAAAAAAAAACGAAACTTGATGAGAAATACTTAATGCCGTTTTAATGAAAGAATTGTTTTCACATAAAGGACAATCTCGTGTTGACAATATTGTCATTTATTTTAATAGTTATGAACCTTATATATTTATATGTAATACATTAAAAAGATATATAGTATGTAATAAATATAAAAATTTACACTATATTAATATACACCAATTATTTAAATATTATAAAGAAATATTATATTTCGAATTAAACATTTCGCAATTAATTTATTTTTGATATATTCAACTTTTAATATATTTAAGAAGCAAATATATTAACAAATTATATTCTTAATAAATTTAATTTACCATAATATGAAAAATATTTATATGCTTATATATAAAAATTATACATAAACTATTTATATATTATAAAATATATATATATATATATATATATATATATATATATATATATATATATGTACATGTATATATGACATTATTATTTCGAAGAATTTTGAATGAAATATTTCATTCGAGTAAAAATTGTATTATTACGAAAGTGGTAAAAAAATGAAAATAAAAAAGAAAATAGAGGAGAAAGACGAAAAAAATTTTCATTTAAATTGCCATTATATCACAGTTTATCCTTGCAAAAATACTATGGCGGTAGAGGGGGTGGGAAGGTTGAGTCTAATATTAGCCACATGTTTCATATTCAGAATGAAATATTGAGAAAAAAAGCCATAAAAATTCCTCCATCATTGCGTGGATATACATAAACACATACGTACATACATACATGCATAACACTCGCACGCGCGTACACACACACACACACACACACAAAATACGTAAGTAATTAATTCTTCATTAGCGATAGACCATAGAAAATAGATGGCGAACGTAAATCACGTCTATTTCATCCGAGTACCAGCATTATAAAAGCTCCTTTCGATATTACGACGGGTTCTTAGAGATAGAACGGAGAGAAGCAAATGGGAGGAAGAAGAAGAAGAAGAAGAAAGAAGAAAGGAAAAAAAGGAGAGAGCGAGCGAGAGAGAGAGAGAGAGAGAGAGAGAGAGAAAGCAAAAGTATGAAAAAAAGAGGAAGAAGATGAGGAAGAAGCTGGGAAGGAAGGAAAAAAAAAAAGTGAAAGAGTTTGATCGGTCGTTTGAGGTACTACTTTTTTAAAGTGGGGACACGCTCGTTCGCTCGATTTTGCTCTTCCAGAGGGAGATATCAGCAAAGTTTATTAGCCTTCTCCTTCCCTTAACCCCCCCCCCACCATCCCCCCCGTTCAACCCCTCCGCCCACTCTCTCCGACCCTCCCCTTTACCTACGTTTGGAAAAAAGTTTTAAATGGAACGTCGTAAGAAGATTTAAACGAGGTATACGCTCGAGTGATCGCGCGATCGAGGATTTTTTTTCTTTCCTTATTTTTTCTTTTTTTTTTTTGGTTTTTCTTTTTTTTTGGTTTTTTTCCTTACGATCGTAAAAATTCCCGCGAGGTGTCGAGGAAATTAACGCGGAAGGACACTCTCTCTCTCTCTCTCTCTCTCTCTCTCTCTTTCTCTGTCTCTCTTTCGTAATAATAGTAATAATAGATAGTACTTAACGTTAGTGACTATAGATAAAGGTAATTACTTAAATCGATAAATCGTTTTAAACGTTAGAAAATTATCTCGTTTCATTATCTTTACCTTGTCGTTCTTCTCTTCGATACGTTCATGATGAATGAGTATTTCTCGAGGAATACACTTCACCCCCGTCTTCCCACACCCTTCAGTTTTTTAACTCTTCCAGGCAAACGATTTCAAAAAGAAAATAATCCAAAAACCCAAGTTGCATTATATATATATATATATATATATATATATATATATATATAAAATGGAAAAACTGAATGAAAAAAACTTGAAATAAAATATAAAACCGTATAACTATGTATTGTAAGTTCAACTTTTTGTGGTGGGTTAAGGTATATAATATATATACATACATATATATATATATATATATAATTTAAATAATTATTATTATTTATATATATATATATATAAATAACACCGTCCATAGAAAGCTAAGCAAACTGTGGGACAAGTTTCTAACCCACCAAACCTTGAAAGAGTTAATGGGGGTTGTTCCAAATGAAGTTGGGCGTTTCTATGTTCGATCAGAAAAATTTCTTTACATGAATCAAAAAACGATTTTTCTTCGTTATTATTATTATTATTATTATTATTATTATTATTATTATTATTACGAAATA
>OU426869.1:1420021-1422521 GCA_911387685.1 Dolichovespula media
ACACATGTATATATGTATATGTATATATAATGTATATAGAGAAACTCGAACTATTTCAATATGAATGCATTGACATTGTATCCCTTATCACCGAACATACTAGTAGACACATAGATTTCCACCCTTCTATATAATATTCCGTCACCTTTAATTATTATATCACAATAATTGTATAATAATTATTTACTTATTTACCTAAAATCATCTCATCTCAACTCACAACTTATCATACATACATAAGCGTGAAATAATTAATTCAACGAATTATCGTCAATCTTTATACATTATTTTCATTTTTCGTTCTTTCTCTTTCTTTTTCTTTTCTTTGGCGACCGTATTTTCTTTTATTCTCGGCGATTAAATTCTTTCCCCCCTCCCCCACCCCTCCCCACACCCTCATCCCGCGAACCTCCTTCCATGACCCTTTCACCTTATTAAATCTTCGTTAAATTCTACGGCCTAGATTAATTCGTTTATTCAATCAATTTCTTTCGACGTTCGAGTTCTTCTTCTTTCTTTCTTCCTTATCCTTTTCTTTTTATTCTTAAATACAAAAAAAAAAGATAAGTAAATAAAAATGCTTCGACACTGATAGAAATATATATATATATATATATATATATATATATATATATATATATATATATATGTATGTATATGTATGTATGTATGTATGTATGTATGTATGTATGTATGTATGTATGTATGTATGAAGGAAAAAAAAGATATATATTCGATCGATATTTTTGATATTAATTCTTAAATATCAATAGAAACCTCAGAGGAGGACAGAGAAAGAGAATGAGTGAGTGAGAGTGAGAGAGAGAGAGAGAGAGATACGAATGAGATAAAGGAACGCGAATTTCGTAGCATTAAGGAAACTTATTGCATGGTTCAGACTGTAGTAGACAGTAGGCATTTGCCAGGAACCGCAGACTAATATCATCCGATCTACTTAATCCCCGAACCCTTTGGAACGTCAGTTAGCGAGGCTAGGTAATTAGCTAGGCCATCAACAAACAATGGATACCAATTTTGCCATGAGAATAATGGTTATACTTGGTAGTACTCTCACCTCTCCAATATCTCTATCTCTTTCTCTCTCTCTCTCTCTTTCCATCCCTCTCTTTCTTTTCGTCTTTCTCTTATCTGCACCAACCAGCTATCTCTTGTTCGTTCGAGCGCAAATATCGAGAAATTAAGAAGGTCATTGTTCCTTAATTTATGTTTTCTTTTTTTTTTCTTTTTTTGATTTTCTATAATAAAAGGGGGGAGAAATCGAACCCCGTCGAATCCCGTCAAACAGGCTGGAAACGAATTCTTATTTTACTTAATCAATTTTTCCCTCTCTCTCTCTCTCTCTCTCTCTCTCTCTCCATCTCTCTCTCTCTCTCTCTCTCTCTCTCTCTCTCTCTCTCTCTCTCTCTCTTCCTCTGTGTATGTATGTATGTCCGTGGTTATGCATATGTTCGTGCAATGGAGTTCAACGTGAACAAACATTCTCGATTCGACTTTTTGTTTGAGCACGCACGTTGATAACGTCGAGTGAGTCGAACTACGATCCAACTCTTGCACTCTCTACTCCCTGCCCCCTACCCCTTGCCCCCTTATCGACATACTCTCTGTGGATTTCGGTCGTTGTTTTTTTTCTGTGTTTTTTTTTATCCTTTGTCTGTTTTTATTTTTTGTTTCTTTTTTTTATTTTTTTTTTATTTTTCCACTTCTAGAAAATTTTCAAGCGAATCGAATGTAACGAAACATTCGCGAATTCCACGAGAATATTCAATTGTTCGGTCTGTAATAGAGCGAAAAGGAAGGAAGACAAAAAAGGAAAGAGAAGAGAGAAGCGGGGTTTTGGTGAGCTTTGTTATTATTTTTTTTTTTATTTCTCTCCTCTCTCTCTCTCTCTCTCTCTCTCTCTCTCTGTCTCTCTCTCTCTTTTTGATCTCCTTTCTTTTTGCCTCTCTCATTTTCCTCCTTCCTTTTGGCTATCATAACTTTTCGTCGTTTGTCGTTGTCATCGTTGTTTCTTATTTCGATTTCTATTTTTATTTCTATTTTTAATTTTAATTTGAATTTTTATTATTACAATTAATTTTTCTTTTCTTTTCTTTTTTTTTTTTTTTGATTTATAAGAATGCCTTTCTTCGTTTTCGTTTATGCTTGCATTTCTTCTTTCCGATTTCATGCATTATGATAATATATCTCAAGTAGATATTTCGAGTACCAATATCTCCATTTTTTTTTATTTTTATTTTTCCTTTTTTTAATCGAAGATAATTTCACACTTTTTTATTTTATTTCATATCGTTCGATTTTCTATTTTTATATCACTTCATTTTATCGCGGAATATGTGTAATTCTTTCTGAAAGAAAGGAAGAATTATTTTTTGTAAAACAAAAAAAGCAAAAGGAAAGAAACAAAATAAAATAAAATGTTTCGGCTATCCTTTTACATTATATTACAAAATTGAAAGATATCATAGACACACGCGCGCAC
>OU426869.1:1427521-1457521 GCA_911387685.1 Dolichovespula media
CGGAAAAACGTCCTATCGCCTTCGATTTGATTCTTACCATTTTTCCTTCACTTTTCTTTACCTATCTATAAATAAATAAATATATATATATATATATATATATATATATATATATATAAATAAATATATGTATATATATGTATATATGTATATACACAAGCATATTTTCAAGGGTATCTCAACTCTCTACGTATAACCCGATTTAGTTCTTTTCTTTTTATTTTCTCCCCTTCTTATTTCTCTCTCTCTCTCTCTCTCTCTCTCTCTCTTTATTTCTCTCTTCCTTTTTTCATTTTTTATCTTTTTTTTTTTTTTTTCCTCGTAGAACTCGAAACGAAGAAATATTTGCGACGAGTCGTTTATTTCTTTTTGTTTTTTCGTTTTTATTTTCTTTTTTTTGTGTTTATGTTTTGTTTTGCGTTCACGAATGTCAATAAACGCGGCCACGAGAAGTGATGTAGGTTCTTGTTTAAAAAGATAGAGGAAGAAAAAAAAAGAGAGAAGAGGTAAAAATGGATGAAGAGGAAGAAACGAAAAAGAAAGGGGGGAAGAAACGATTTTTCTATCGTGTCGATCTTGAAATGACCTTGAGACCCTCCGCTAAAAATAAATTCTTAGGAGGGGGGGAAAAAAGAAGGAAAAAAGGGAAATAAGAAAAGAAGGAAAGTAAGGAAGAAAGATATGAATGAAAGGAATCGATAAATGACACGATATTTCTCCCTCTCCCCCGAAATCTGATAACACTTGACGGTATAATTTTTCTCGTTGAACGTCATGCCTTTATCCAGATTAAAAATTTGCAACCAATGCGTTGTAATGTAGTATCGTTATATTATATTGGAGTATGACGTCCATAAAAGAAAAAAAGTGAAAAATAAAATAAAATAAAAAAGAAAAGAAAAAAACACGATAGGAAATTTTTCGCACGTGAAAGAACAAATAATTGTATAATAATGAATGAAAATATTATTTAAAAACGTATATAATTATACGTACGTACATAAATATAATATGTATATAAGTATACATACGAATTTATATATACTCTTATATACTCTTGTATATACTTATATATACTATTATGCGAGATAAAATTTACATTGAACGTAAAGTATATGAACGGCCGTTATCACGTTTCGATTATTATTCAATTAAATTCTTCAACTCTTCTCTATTTCGTTTTCGATTTCGATACGTCAATCGATAAAATAATTCATTCGTTATTATTATAAAACGTTGGATAATAAACGTAAGTTAAGCGAGTATAAACGAAATATTTTATTTCACATGGAGACTACTGGTACTGTCGTCTGGAATACGTTAACGTCTAACGTCCGCGTTACGTTCACTCCTCTCTGATCCGATTTGGGAGGTCCCTAAGCTCTAAGATATGTATATGCTAAGAAAGACAGAGATAGAGAGAGAGAGAGAGAGATCTTCAGGGACGACTATTAAGGGTAACTTCCCGTCGTACACGAAATTTTCTTTGTAAGATTAGAGCGTTAAAATTAGTCTACTCCTCGTGAAGTAATTAATTAATTTGGAAAGAAAAAAATTAACGGAGGATAAGAAGATAGATATATGTATATATTAATATTTAAGTTTAGTAACATGATTTACATATAATAATATATAATTTAATATTATATATATATATATATATATATATATATATATATATATATCTATGAAATTGTTTAGCTGACGTTACATGTTATCTCTCTCTCTCTCTCTCTCTCTCTCTCTCTCTTTCACGTTAACTATTATATACGTACATATATATATATATATAAGATCGAAAAATTTAACAAGAGAGCGTCATGGACGACTAATAAGAATAACTTCTCGTAGTACAAGAAATTTTCTTCGAAAGATTAGATGTTTAAAATTAGTCTGATCTTCGAGAAGTAATTAATTAATATATATAAGAAATTAAAAGAGATAGAGCATATAAATATATATATATATATATATATATATATATATATATATATAATTTTATAAATATATAAAATTTTCCAACCTACGTTACATATCGTTATCTTTCTCTCTTCTCTCTTTCTTTCTCTCTCTCTCTCTTTCTCTTTCTCTCTTTCACGTTAATTGTTATATACATATGTAGATATATACGATGTACGATCATATACATATATATATATATATATATATATATATATATATATATATATATATATATAAGATCGAAAAGTTCAAAGATAAATTTAAGCAGGAATGTTTCTGACAACATTTCGAAACTTCACGACTTTTAACTAATTAATATTAACCCTCGATACCCTTGACTCTTATTTGTCCTTGTAAATCCGTTTTAGACGATAATATTATACGTAAACGATGATAGGATTCGCATACCCTTCTCCTCTATTTTCTCTATTCTCTCTCTCTCTCTCTCTCTCTCTCTCTCTATCTCTCTCTCTATCTCTCTCTCTCTCTCTCATTCTCTTTATCTCTTTCACGACTTAGGAAACAGTCACGTCGTCCTCGTTTTCATCTTCGTTTCCGTCCTCCTCGTGTGTGCATAGACACGCATAGTGAATGGAATTTGCCTAACCTGTTCTCTCTATCTCTATCTCTCTCTCTCTCTCTCTATTTCCCGCGGAATTTCATTTTCCAAGCCATCCAGTATCCTCCTTCTCGCCTTCATCCCTCTTTTTAAACCCCCTTTTGGGAGACGAGCTTCTAGTTCTCTGTCTGTCTGTCTCTCTCTCTCTCTCTCTCTCTCTCTCTCTCTCTCTCTCTCTCTCATTCACTATTTGTCTCTGTCTCTCTATCTCTGTCTCCTAAAGACTCGGTTATGTCACAATTTGCTCGCTGACACTTGCGATTCATCGCGATCGTCAACTACGATGAATTCTTCTCTCTCTCTCTCTCTCTCTCTCTCTCTCTCTCTCTCTCTCTCTCTCTTTCCCTTTATGTATCTATCTATCTCTATCTATCTATATATCTCTTTCTTTCTTTTTGTCTTTCACATTCTCTATCTTCATTATCCCGACCGACTCTTATGTTTCTCCCAATAATCGATATAAATGAAAAATCTTGATAGAACGATAAACGTTAAACGTACAAATATCTAAAACGAAAATTTTTTGCATTCATTCGTCTTGAATAATCTCAATTAATTATCCTTGGATATTATCAGTTCTTTCTCCCTCTTTCTTTATTCATTTGTATTTTTTATGTTATTTTTTCTTTAATTATTTTTTTTCGTGGGAGTTATCATCCATACTATCATATATCGAAAGTTTGGTGAAATTATCGATAACAATGAATAAACTTCAAGAACGGATAATAAATGTAATATAAAACGTATAAATGAAACGTATAAGTGAAACGTATAAATGAAACGTTAATTATATAAATTAAAAAAATTTCACAATATTACAATAGAATTTTACAATAAAGTAATTTCGATGGGAATAATTTCAATTGATTATTCGCGTATCTGGTACAGATCGAGTTTTGCTATTAATTCGAAAGTATCGTTAAATAATCAATAACAATGAATAATCAAAATCTAACGATAAACGTTTAATGTATAATGATCTAAAATTGAGTACATGATAAAAACCAAATTGTACGGGTATATTTGATTATATTAAATCGTTCAGAATAATTTTAATTAATTATTGTAACGATAAGTACATCGCGTTTTTCGTCAAATCAAAAGTTTTGTGAAATAATCGATAACAGTGAGAAAGGCTTCGAGGAGGGCTAATAATTGTTGAACGTAAATTATATGCAATCGTCGTGATTGTTACGATAATTAATTATCCTTGCATTTCATCATCCTGTTTTTCTATCGAATCTAAAGTTCCGTGAAACAATCGGATAAAAAAATAATAATTCATGTGCGGATGATAAATAACAAACATATAAATGAAATGTTAATGATATGAATTAAAATTAATTTTACAATGTCTCAATACAATTTTATAATATTTCAATACAATTTTACAATAAAATAATTTCGATGGAAATAATTTTAATTGATTATTCGCGTATCTGGTACAGATCGAGTTTTTCTATTAATTCGAAAGTATCATTAAATAATCGAAAACAATAATAACAATAAACGTTTAATGTATAATGATCTAAAATTGATTACCTGATAAAAACCAAATTATACGGGTATATTTGATTATATTAAATCGTACAGAACAATTACAATTAATTATTGTCGCATTAAGTCCATCGCTTATTTGATTATACCAAAAGTTTTAATTATATATATATCAATATATAATATATGTATATAAATATTCTTTTCTATTACATAAACATCTATTATACATTTATCAAGCCTAAAGATTCAAGAAATAATCTGATAAAGATAATAAAAAAAAAAAAAAATTCAAGAACGATCGATAAACATTAAAAACATAAATATAAGACCTAAAACACAAATTACATGAAATCATCACGAACGATCATTAAAATTAACTATCTTCCCTTTTATCCATCGCATTATTTATCGAACCTAATATTTCGCTGATATAATCTGATAGAAATAAAAGTAAAAACAAAACAAAACAAAACAACAAAATAATAAAAATTCCCTAAAATACACTTAATCATACCGGAACGATCATTAATTAACAACCACACTCATTTAATCCTCATCGTCGCATTTATCCATCAATCTACATACATACGTCAAATCCATAAACTTTCCTCGTTATGCATTTCTATTAAAGCACCACTATACCATACGTTAAATCGAATGTTGAATCATAATGGACTATTATGAAATCATTAATCTGTTAATGGGTCGGGTTATCAATGAGAGGGATGAGTTTGAACCTATGTCCACGCCTTCGTTCTTCAAGTTCTATCGTTTTGCACCCTTCTCGTGGTGGGTGAATTCATCCCCTCATAAACACCGCGAATGAAAGCCAAGAGCCATTCCTGCCTTTCCCTCCCGCCTCTTCACCCACCTACAATCCCATCCCTCCTTCTTGTCCACCCCTTTCTATCTTTCACGGTCTCTCTCTCTCTCTCTCTCTCTATCTATCTATCTCTATCTCTATCTATCTCTCTATCTCCTCCCTCAATTTGGATTCGTCATGCGTGACCGAACGGAAACTGCGTAATCTGCGTAATACCCGTAACATGCCATTATGTTATTACGCCGGGGTGTTTCGCGCGTTCATTCACAATGTCGAACGTCACGTGAATGTTCAACGTTGAATGTTCAACGTTGAATGTACGAAATGGGTGCGTACACGCTTATAAGGGTATAGGTATATAGGCCCTTCTATATTATACGCGTATGTACGTATGTTATATGTACGTATATGTGCATGCATGTATAAATATGTGTGTGTGCGTATGTTTGCGCGTATGTATCTATACATATGTATAACATAGAGGAACTGGATGACGCGTCGAGTGAGGTATTAAAAGGCTCTTAACCGTTCGTAGAAATATTATGGGGTTTGTGAAGTATCATAGTCGTAGTACAATGTTTCGCTTCGTGGACGCTCTAAACAGAGATACAGAGAGATAGAGAGAGAGAGAGAGAGAGAGAGAGAGAGAGAGAGAGAGAGACGAAAGAAGTGAGAGAGGAGGTGTGGAAGATAAAAAATATTTCGAAGGAAGAAAACAGAAAAGAAAAGAAAAGAAAAATAAATAAATAAAAGGAAACGAAAAGAGAGAAATAAATAAATAAAAAGAAAGCAGATATAAATAAATAAATAATTAAAAGAGAAGCAAATGAACGGGGTTTGATCCTCTGCGTTATCGTCGTCGTCGTCGTTCTTATTTTTCTTTTCTTTTCTTTTTTCTTCTTTCTTTTTGAAAATATAAATTCGTCTTTTAATATTTGAACAAATGTAATCAACCGCGTATCGATATAATATCGATGTATTATAGTACTCTATCGTTTATTCTCTCTCTCTCTCTCTCTCTCTCTCTCTCTCTCTCTCTCTCGTATAACAAGATCTTTCAATAAATATGTGTATGTGTGTGTTTTGTGTATGTGTATATATATGAATATGTGTGTGTGTGTTATTATCATTATTATCATTCCACTCTAGCGTTCTCATAAGCGAATGTTCGAAGCGTGACCGGTTTCAATGTAGTGAAAGAGAAAGAGAAGAAGAATAGTGGTGGGTTCGATCGATTGTCATCGAACGATTCGAGCTTTTCTCTCTCGCTCTCTCAATCTCTCTCTCTCTCGCTCTCTCTCTCATTCTCTCTTTCTCTCGACGTGCCAACGAGGAAACGCGCTAGGTATCGAAACGTAATATCGAGAGAACAAGTTGGAAAGTTATTTGCTGTCTCCTCCTATCCTTTCTATATATATATACATACATATATATATATATATATATATATATATATATATATATATATATATATATTCTTTCACGTATATATATCTATGTCGGTATAGACTTTCCTTCTCTTTCATATGACGACTACCTTATATGGATAGTGTCTTCTTCTAACGTTTTATAACTTTTAACGAACAAAATCCATTGTCTTTTATTTGTCTTCTTATCCATTTCTCTTGTTATTAGGGTATCAGTAAAATTCTTTTTTTCTTTCCTTTTTCTTTTTTGTACATTTTTGTACAGTTTCTTCTTCTTTGTTTTATTTGGTTTCCTTTCCCCTTTTATTGTTTCGTTTTTTTCTCTCTCGATCGAAACTACGATACAAGGATATTTTAATTATAAGGAAAGAATGAAAGAGGGAAAGAATGATAGAAAGACAAATTTCACTTATGTACGTACGAACTGTTGGTCAGAGAATTTCTTTATTTATTTATTTATTTATTTTCTTGTTATTTTATTTGTAAAATTATATTATTCATCATTTATGCGTTCATTTCCTATTTCGTTTATAAAATGTTTCCTTTCTTAAATAATAATAATAATCGTCGTGGTTAAGATCAATTCTTTTTACATTATATTAAATTCGTTGAATATGTTTCGTTGAAAGAAACATTAAGTACATCTAACGTTTATATATCTGACGTTTTTATACATACATACATACATACATACATACATACATATATATATATATATATATATATATATATATATATATATATTCATTAATAATTAATTTGTCGTAAAATCTCTCTCAGAGTTTATTCATAAATCTTCTTCCCTCTCCCTTTTTTAACGTTAGTTTAATACGAAAATAAATTTCAAATTTTGAGAACATCGTCATTATCTAGGTAAATTTTCATCCAATGTTGAAAACAATGAATCTCATACTTTGTTAAATCTTAATTAAATAGCAAATTACGTCGGAGAACTACAACGAGAGGGATAGATAGATGGAGAGCGAGAGAGAGGTAGATATAGAAATTCTCCGTTAGTTGCTAAGCATACGCACGAATTCCGCAGAAGATTGGCCGCTAAGGATACCGAAGGATATTGAAATCCTTTGTTATAGTCGGTAAAGTAGAAACCTTTAGATAGATGGTTTAAGGAAAACTTAACTTAACAGATTTCTTACGTGATTACGTTACATTAACACTATCTTTAAATACCCGAATTCATCTGTTATATCATTTTTTTATAAAACTAACGACGAACCTCGTTTTAATTTAATAAAGCGAAATCATTCGTGCAGAGATAAGCCTCGAATGGTATTCGGACATTAAGAGAATATGTCCATTTAGTTTAATTAAATTAATTAATTACTCGAATTAATTGCGAAAAACATTGGGTCGAATCGTTTTATTATTTTTTTTTTTTTTTTAATTTTATTAACTTTTTTTTTGTATTTTTTGAAACGTCATTAACTGCATTTTAAGATCATTGTATATTTATATGTGAATGTATAATATTATTAATATCGTTACGTTCATTAAAATTTCATATGTGACACGGTGTAATGTAAATAAATCGAAATAGCGTTCGTTTTATGTTCCATGAGAAAATAGTTTTGTTAGTTGAACGGAAGTTCGACAATTTTTTTTTTTTTTCAAGAAACTTTTTCAAATAACGACGTTACGTATAGGTTTCCTTGTGTCAGTTTAAAATACACGATCGGAGAATAAAGAGGAAGTATACAATAGAAATATAATACTAGCTTCGACGAGCATAGAAAATTTTACAATAGAAAATGGTTTTATCATGTCGCGAGATAACGTGATTATTATATAAAAGTATTATATTATATATGAAGAAATTAAGGATTAATTTTATTTAAATTTATTTTGATTTATTGAATATGAATTATATAATATTTTAAATATATTTAAATATAGTTTCATTCAATATATATAAATATATATATATATATATACATTAAAGATTAATTTATTTATTAATAATAAAAAAAGCAAAAAATGGAGATCGTATATAAAGGTATATAAAGGTCCTGGACATTATAAAAAAAAAAAATAAAAAAAAAAAAAAAAACAATAATAGAAAATGAAAGAAATCTTATTAAGTTTCCCTCGAGATTTTGATAAATATTTCCGAAAATTTTTTCCTTTATTTCGAAACTTCGCTATTTATTGCGAAATATATATATATATATATCTTTTCTTTTTTTAACATTTCAATAATTCTTTTCTCTTACGAAAGAATATTTTATTAACTCATTATGAATCTCTCTCTCTCTCTCTCTCTCTCTCTCTCTCTCTCTCTCTCCCCTTCTCTCTCCTTCTGTCTGTCTATCTGTCTGTTTGTATGTCTCCATTTCTCTTTGGTCCCTTTCGAAAGTGAAATACGAGTTATAATTAATTTGTTAGAAACGAAATTAGCGTCGGAACCGAGTGAAAGGGAGCATTCGAAATATCAATTAAAGATGTTAAGAGAGCGAGAGAGATAGACAGATACATAAAGATAGAAAGAGAAAGATATATATATATATATATATATATATATATATATATATATATATATATAAAGAGAGATAGAGAGATAGAAATAGAGAGAGATAAAGAGAGAGAGAGAGAGAGAGAAGAGAGAGGGAGAGAAAGAGAAAGAGAGAAGGAGAAAAAAAATCTGGTGCAGTAGCGAACGTCTTTTCGCAGTCAGCCACGAACATTTATTTCGCTTTAAGGGTCATGCTCGCGCATCAGAGAAAGGTAGGTGCCACTCTCTTCACCCTCGAGACGCAATTATTTCTAATTACTTCACGTCGTCTCTCCAGGCGCTCTTCGACGACGACAGAGAACGAAAAATGGACAGAGAGAAAGAGAGAGAGAGAGAGAGAGAGAGAGAGAGAGAGAGATAGAGAGAGAGAGAGAGAGAGAGAAAGAGAGAGATAGAGAGAGAGATGACGATGTGCGTAAAGACTCGCTGGAGATTCGCACAGGGGGCTCGTTTTAAGGGTCGATCCAACACAACCCCTTTTACCGTGACGATACGCGTTAGGGCACACGCGCGTTTATCGAAGCGCGTAAACTCTGTCTCTCTTTCCCTCTCTCTCTCTCTCTCTCCCGTTTTTTTCCTTCCTTGCTCGCTCGTTCGCTCTTGCTCTCTTTGCTTCTTTTTAGTGTTAACCTCAACGTTATTTTTTAAAGGCGTCGAAGCATCGTTTCTCTCTTTTTATTTCTCTCTCTCTCTCTCTCTCTCTCTCTCTCTCTCTCTTTCTCTCTCTCCGAAAAACTCATTAGGACGAATAATTAAAAAGGGGAAAGTTTTTAGGTAGGAGACAAATAATGTAAAGGATTAAAAATAATTAAACGTATAAATTAAGTAATAAATAGATAATGGAATTATTATTATAAATAAATAGAAAATGGAAAATATCTCAAAAAGCAGTGTATCGTTAATTGTATGTAGTCTCACGTTTCCAATCTTCCTCATTTTGTTTCTCTCTCTCTCTCTCTCTCTTTTGTTTTTTTTTTTTTCATTCGTTTTTCTTCTCATTTATTTATCTTTTTTCGTTCATTTTTCATTTCTTTTTCTTCTTTCCTTTCCTTTCTCTTTTTTTTTGGGGGGGGGGGGGGGGGTTTAATAATTTTTCTTTTCATTTTATTTAATTTTTTTGTCCCTTCCCATCATCTCTCTGTTCCTCTTGTGATTCTATTTTATTCGTTTTCTTTCTCCTTTCTATATTTTCTTTTATTTTATTTTATTTCATTTTTTTCATTGACGGAAAGAAAGTAAATCGAGTGACATTAGCTTCAAACGTTTCGCGACGTTACTTTTTTAATAGATATATAATTTGCACACGCGTGTCATTTAAAGATGAAAGTATGCGAAAAGTGAAAGAAGTGAAAGAAGAGAGAGGGAGAGAGAGGGAGAGAGAGGGAGAGAATGAAGAGTGATGGAGAAAGCAGATGAGAGTTTCTTTACACTTTGCTCAAGGAGACGAAAAGTAATTATCACGAGATTCTCCTTTCGATTTCTCGAAGGAATGAAGCTAATGAAATCTTATGATCAAAAGCCACCGGTTAGCTCCGCCTATCTCACGGCGCCAAAACTTTCGTAAAGTTCAGGAGATTTATGACCGATCTTCTTACTTGGTAAACGGGTGCAACATTACCCGATGGATTTTACATAATTAAAGAGCTTCAACTTCTAGCAGTTGAAATAATAGTAATTATAATAATTTTATTAAATATACATCACATTGGTTTATTTGTGCCCGTTAAAAAATCGCGTATTTGTCAAAAAAGAAAACATGAAATTAATTACGATGATGATGATAATGATGATCGTTATAATGATCATAATGTATATATATATATAATGTATAACCCTTTGGTATGAATATTGGTACCCCAAACAAAAATATATTATTATTATACACTATAATATTCTTATAATAATATACTATATTATAATAAGAATATATTATATTATAATAATAATATATTATTATTATTATTATTATTATTATTACTATCAGTATCATCTTCATTTTATGAATATAATAATAATAATAATAATAATAATAATAATAATAATAATAATAATAATAATAATAATAATAGTAATAATAGTAATAACTTTATATACATACGTGTGCACATGTTTATATATATATTAAAATATATATATATATATATATGTATATTAATTATAATAATTTTATAAAATATACATCACAAGGTATCTTTGTATCCATTAAGAACCGCGTATTTGAAAAAAGAAATTAAATTAATGATGATGATGCTGATGATGATGATGATGATGATGATGGTGATAATGATCGATAAACACGATTATGCTATAAACATAATACGTCAATACAAAAATGAAAATTATAAGTTATTTTATTACGGCATACTATAAATACAACAAATATACATCGAATATGGTATTTAAAAGAAGAAGTATAAACTGTATAGATATAACAAAACGTACAGATAAAACCAATAAAATACGAAACAGACGAAATATCAGACCGACCGACCAAGATAAAATACAATGTGGTTTACTTATGTCATAGACATAGCAATCCCCATAGATAGAATCGCAACGTCCAGATAAAAAATAAAAAGTGGACGTACACACACACAGATATATATATATATATATATATATATATATATATATCGTCTAGCAAAAAGAAATAGAAAAAAAATTTAGAGAGAATATACGTGTTATAATTTCGATCACCATTATAACAAATAAATCATGTACAATATTCGAATATCTATTGATTCTAAAACATCAATTCAATATTATTTTATTCGATTTCGATTGTTTATAAAGAAAAGAAAAAAAGGGAAAGAGATAAAAAGAAGGATATTAACGAACATTCGATCGGCGCTGTGCAAGAAAAATGATTTATTATATTTCGTCGAAAATAAAATTCACATCGATTCACGTACGTCGATTTTGTCATTGATTGAAAAACTCATAGAATCTTACAAAAAAAAAAAAAAAAAAAAAATAACGATTATATCGTTTCCAGTAAACAATTTTCTACATTTTTGACGATCTCTAAATTTTTTTAAGTTTATATCGACAAATGTCGCTCACTCAATCACTTTTTATATACATCAAAGTAGCTTATTCACGAGACTACTTCACATAACTTCTTCATATTAACGAATTGTTCATACGATAATTTTTTAGCGCTTATCTTTTTATGTCATCGAAATCTCATTAAACTGATCTCGCTTGATACTTAGGAAGAAATTTTTGTTTGTATGAAGAGCAAAGAAAGAAAAAGAGAGAGATAGATAGAGATTGAGAGAGAGAGAGAGAGAGAGAGAGAGAGAGAGAGAGAGAGAGAGAGAAAAGAAAGATATTAAAATGAAGAAACAACGAGAATAAAAGCGAAGTCCTTATTTAAGACCAGAAACACTATCGATCGTTCTGCCAGAGAAGTTGACTCTTCCTCTTACTCTTTCTTTTTTAAATCCCACGTGAATAGAATTTACACGAAACAGAAGGATAGATAGATAGATAGATAGAAAGAAAGATATGTATGTATGTAATGTATGTATATATTTAGGTATGTATATATGTCTACTGTATGTATGTACATATGTATGTAACGTATGTATGTATATATGTTGTATGTATGTATGTAATGTATGTTTGTATGTATTTATACGAATATACGTGGACCAATTGCGATTGTTGACAGACTGATTCTGTTGTATAGATAAAAATAACTCTGTTTGTATGTATCAGTTTCGAAATTCATCCTTTTTTGCCACTTATCTGTATACCGAACAAGTTTTTCCACGTATTAAACAAAGAAAGAAGTAGAAAAGAGAGAGAGAGAGAGAGAGAGAGAGAGAGAGGAATATAGGCCGTAGAGAAAGTAGAAAGTGGTATCTATATATTCACCCTACGTTCATCCCCCTTTTCGAACGACCCTTGCCTTTATAAAGGTAAGTTCGTATAAAACTCTCGAGGGACTTCCTGGGTCCAGTATTCCCGAGGGATGATGTAGTTCGGTACGAAACTGCTGATAGCATCCTGGGAAAAAGCCGAGTCGCCCCTTCACAAATCTACTACGTAACATTACTTTCTTTCTTATTTTTCTTTTCTTGCTTCCACCCATTTTTTTTCTCATCGCCTTTTGCTGTTTCTATTTCTTCTATTTCACTTTTCTATTTCATTATCTTTTACGAATTCTTCGTTGATTATATTGTTTATCTTATCGATTACTTGTTTGTTCCTCATTAATAAGTAACAACAACAACAACAACAACAACAACAACAACAACAACAATAATAATAATAATAATAATAATAATAATAATAATAATAATAATAATTAGTTATTAGTTTAATAAATATTAATAATAATAATTACATCAATTGGATTAACATAATATGAAATTAGTATGGAATAATAATAATCATAATGTATATATTATATTAGTAATAATATTACAAAAATAATAATAAAAATAAATTATATAATAATAATAACAATATCACTAATAAAAGTAAAAATAATAATTTGTTATTATCATATATTTTTTTATAATGACGATATATTATTAATTTATATTGTTACATATTTTATAATAGTAATAATATATTATTATCATTATTACGATTATTATTATTATTATTATTATCATGTAATATATTATGTAACAATAATTAATAATAATTAAGTAATTAATAATAATTATAAAATATTATATATTACACAATAATAATAATAATGATTACTATTATTCTCAATCATTACAATTTGTACGTTGTCTCTTATATTCGAATTAATTGCATCTTAAATTACGTTGTAATAATAACGATAACATTATTCTTACTATTATATTATTATTATTATTATCATCGTTGTCATCATCATCATCATGATCATGATTATCATTATCATCATCATCATTATTATTATTAATATTGATCATTATAATTCTCCTACCGACGGTTCTTTTTATATTCCATCGAGTAATATTTTTAGACAGTGAAACGAGATCGCAAATAAACAGAAAGATAAATGTATGTATCTCGTATCACACACACACACACACACACACTCTCTCTCTCTCTCTCTCTCTCTCTCTCTCTCTCTCTCTCATTCTGTCTGTCTTGTTACAGTGGTCCCTATCATTCTTCTCTACAATTCCCGTTCACCATTTCCAAACCTTTTTGTTCTCCTTCCTTCCTTCCTTCCTTCCTTCCTTCCTTCCTTCCTTCCTTCCGTTCAACGAGGATGCCAACTTTCAATATTGGCTTTGCCACGGGAAACTTTTGGCACGGTTGGGGGACAAGTGTCGGCTTGAACGGATACGAACCAAACCGGATACTTAAGCGCGATTGAGTATCCGCTGACTATAGACTTGTGACTATAGACCGGTGACTGTAAAAAGACGTTTTCTACGAACCACCACCCCCTTTAAGATCGATACCGATTTAAACGATTTCGCGCCGATAAAAGTTTGTTTTTCAAGCTGACGTTTCAGTTTGTTTCTCTTCTTTCCTTTTTTTTTTTTGTTTTGTTTCCTTTCCTTTCTGTTCGATCAATCGCCTCTGTTTAACTTTCGACAATTCTATGTATTCTTTCCCTGTTTTTTTTTCTTTCTTTCTCTCTCTCTCTCTCTCTCTCTCTCTCTCTCTCTCTCTCCTATTTATAATTATTCATTAATCGTAAGAATTTCACGTAACGACATATGTACGTAATAAATCGTACGATGACGGATCACAACGTTCGATAACGTAAATAAATCGTATGGTTGGCGTCTATTTATTACGTAACTTACGCGAACAACGAGTATACAGGGTGGCGATCTCCAAACTAATATATTGCGAATGATTGGGATTATAGAAAAGTTGTCAATAAATGAAACTTACACGATTTCTTCGTGTCAACTGTGCGCATAGTGCACGTACATTATTATTATTATTATTATTATTATTATTATTATTATTATTATTATTATTATTATTCATTTTTTTATTATACTCGTCCTTTTTAATCGGTCTTTTCTTCGAGTTTACGATGGTTCACATAATTTCTCTCTTTCTCTCTGTCTGTCTCTTTCTTCTTTTTTTTTGTAAATTTTTTTTTTTCACGTTTATATACCTGCAGCCATATTTCGCCGAAAAAAAGGAAGAAAAAACCCATATTTGAGGGACGTTCTTTTCGTTTAAGTTTTAAATAGGAATTTTAAAAGGAATTTAATGGGATAAGCACTGAAATATAAATATACATAAAATATACAAAATAAAAATATTATACACATTATACTATACTTTTTATTAATTTATATTTTTAATAAAATATTATATTATATTACGGTGTATTATGGTATTCGTTGAAACAGTTCAAACATTATTGCGATGATTTTGGACAATTGGAGCAATGGGTTGTAATTTTTTTTTTGTTTTTGTATTTTTTCTTGTTTACTGGCGTTCGACAATTCGCCTCTTCTTCTGGTAACATAGGACCCACATCCTTCTTATAGGTTTGTCCCGTTGATTCTTACGAATCCCTAAATAATGAGACTAGATCTCTCCCCCCCCCCTTTCTCTCTCTCTTTCTCTCTCTCTTTCTCTCTCTCTCTCTCTCTCTCTCTCTCTCTCTTTCTCTCTCCTATTAAAACTCTCTTATAACTTCAATTAGTCGGGAGAATATGAATTTTTTGTATTTTTCATCGAACGTCTATGAACGTGTACACCCGTTATAACAACAGATAATAACAGATGATAATATATAATAATAATATTATATAATATATAATATAACAGATGATAATACATATATGTATATCTCTTTGTAACTATCACATTGTTCGCGCTTTTATTGCTCCGTGGGTTACATTTCGGTAGAACGTCCATCGTTCTTATCGCTTTTAACGTTCACCCGAGATACATTATGTCGAAAATATATTTCGTTTAACGGTAGCCAAAAATCGAGAACGACCGATGCAATTTCAAGTATTTATTATTATACCTCTAAACACACACACACACACACACATACATTTGTATTGATTTATACAATATATAAAATATATATGCAATTCATGAGCACATCCATATATATATATATATATATATATATATATATATATATGTATGTATATATATTGTATGTATGTATATATATTGTATGTATGTATATATATATATATATGTATGTATATGTATATACTCCATACATGTAAGTGTATACAATATATAGAATATATACTTAATGTGTGTGTGTGTGTGTGTGAGAGAGAGAGAGAGAGAGAGAGAGAGAGAGAGTAGATTAGATCGTAGACTACTAATATGTAATATGTATGTATGTTCCCATTATTTTTTTTTTCACTTTTTATTTTTTATGGTACCCATCATTATTACCAACGATTCTCTCTCGTTCGTCTTTATTTAACGGTATCAACAGTATCTTTTGACCACGCTTTTATCCCCATCACAAGGGAATTCTTTACCCTTCTCCTCCCACCCACCCCACTCCTTTACCCATCACCGTGCTCACCATTATCGAGTTCTTATCGTTGGTTGAGCCTCGAGAAGTGAGCACTGAAAGGAAGATTGCTGATCCTCCGATAAGGGCACACGAATTTGGCTCTGGTTTCCCTCTCTCTCTCTCTCTCTCTCTCTCTCTCTCTCTCTCTTTCTTTCTTCCTTTCTCTTTCTCTCTTTTATTTTATTTTTTTTCTATTTTCTCTCGATATCCATTTACCCAAACCATTAATTTTATCGAACCGTCCTCTGTTCCTCTCCTCCCCCCCCCGCCACCTCCACCCTTTCATCTACCACGGTCCCCATATCTTCGTATTTGAGAACTCTACGTTCGAAATTCAATCCTGTTTAATCGCGAATCAGACGATGACAACGACGAGGACGACGAAGACGACGAAAACGACGAGGACGACGAGGACGACGAGGACGACGAGGACGACGAGGACGACGAGGACGACGAAGACAACGACGATGATAATGATACGATAACGTCGAATCCGTAGAAGTAAAATAATCGAGATATTAGGGAGGAAAAATTTCACGTTTGATAACGTTCGATCGATAAACCGGCAAATCTATTTTTTATAGACGGGAACAGGGGAGAAAATTGAAAATCGAAAATGAGGGGATCGGAAGAGGGATGAAGAAACGGGATTATAGATACCGGATGATAATTCGACGTATCTCGACGTATTTCATTGTAAATTAAATAAAAATCGTAAACATTCGTAGTAAATAATTATCGATGTTAGAAATTGCATTGTCTTCGGCGATCGTGCATTATACATAGTTGATCTTACGAGATTTTATATATTTTTAATCCGATTGAATTAGATTACGATGTAAATACATACGTGGTTTGTTTTAAATTGAAAGTAAGTGGATGAACGGTTTTACGATGTAGTCTTATATATTGTAGTATAATATATTGTTATATTTAATATAATGTAAAAAATCATTACTATTACTATTATTATTATTATTATTATTATTATGGTATAATATATAGTATTATTTTCATCATTAATATAATAAATTTTTATTATTATTATTGTTATTACATATATATATATATATATATATATATATATATATATATATATTATATATAATTGTAATCTTAAATACATAATATAATTTATATTAAAAGATTTATTTTATATAATTATAATTATATATAATATATATATATATATATATATATATATATATATATGTATTTATGTATGAATGTATATATTTATGTATGTTTAAGAATGTATCTTCTTTATGGGTTTTTTGAGAAAATCTTTATGGGAAACGTCGGCGGTGGAGAAAAGTGAAAAGGTAAAGGGAATGGGAAAGTGAAAGGGAAAGGGAGAAAGGGCTTGCAGAAAGCGAGAATACGTAGCTGGTGATAACAGAAGGGTAAGTAAGGGTGTCTTGTGGTTTAGTGGAGAGGATGTCTAAGTTTAACGATCTTATAACGTATACAGTGCTTATGATAATAATGATAATCATAACGATAGTAGCGTGTTGATAATTATAATAATAATAATAATATAATAAAAAGATGTTGATGATAATAATACTGTGTTAATAATATTAATAATAATAATAATATAATAAAAATATGTCGATAATAATAATACTGTGTTAGTAATATTAATAATAATAATAATCACGATAATTAAGTGATAATGATAATAATAGTGTGTTAATAGTAATAATAATATTAATAATAATAATAATAATAATAATAATAATAATAATAATAATAATAATAATGATGATGATGATGATAATGTTAAAAAAAATAATAATAATGTTAAAAGTAATAATATAATAGTATTATAATCATAAAATAATAACAATAATAATTACAATTACAGTACATGAATAATAATAATTTGTATAATAATAACAATGATATAAATCATAACAGCGCCGATAGCATATCAAAACAAAAAAAGAAGAGTTACGCGGTATCGATCAAAGATGATAAACAATATTAGGACATTATAAAAGACGGCAAACCGATGAAAGTAGGAACAGGTGGAGTAGGAGGGTGGGATAGGGGAATAAATTTCGAACGATAAGTAACGTTTCAGAATAATGCCCGAACAAAGGCTACGCTCGATTTACTTGAAGTTCTTCAATTTCTCTCAGAAGCCTTATGTATTATCCTAACCCATGGAATCGACCACTCAAACCGCGTTCCACGTTTCGCGTTTCGCGTTCCGCGTTCCGCGTTCCGCACTCTGCATTCCGTATTACGATTAATGGAGGAAGCCAAAGAACGACGAGAACGACTTCATTGGAAGATGAGATCTATACGAGATCGTAACGAGTGTTACGATCGATGATTAAATTTCATCTGTTTATCGCCGTGACCCTGGGGGAAAGGTAGGTGGGGGTGGAAGTGGGCAAAGGGAGATATAAAGAAAGGGGAAGGGGTGGGTGGGTAGAGGGGGTTGTCGGGATATCAGGGTGAACCATGGAATATTAGTCTCGGCGGTATTGTGCGTTCTTTCTTTTCCACCAACTTCATCCCCTCTATAAACCCCCATAACTCCCTACACCCTGTACACCCTATACCACCCTAACCCTCTCTCATAATGCGAATGAATCGTCGTCTCGTGAGAGTCACATTGAACACGCGTGCCTCGATCGTAAATTCATGAGTTAGTTTAATAAACAGCGTTTCCCAAACAACGTTTCGCTTAATACCGCCGAGAGTCAATGTAATAAGTGTAATAAGGGTTTGCATGGAAAAGAATTATGAAAAATTAGTATTGCTTTAATTGTTCTGCTTTTTTCTTCCTTTTTTTTTTGCTACCTCTTTCTCTTACTTTCTCTCTTTTCTTACTTTTTTTTTCCCTTTCCTCTCACGTATCCCGCGTATCTCCGACGTTATTCTTAATTCGACAATGAACGTCTCCTGTTCGATTTGTTTTTTAATTGTTGTATATTTTAACTCAATTTTTACATCTTAATTCAATTTATTTATCGTTTAATATTTATCTGATCACTCCCTTACACAACCACCTTGCATCCCTTTCACTCCGTTAAACAAGCACGATGCTAAGTAAATAAAAATTTTCAAGATTTACCAAGCGCGAAATATTTTTCGTACGATAAATCTTGCGGGAAGTGTTATTTAATTTTATGTCGTTGAACGAGCAAGATGAGGCCGAACGTTGTTGATTCTCGAGCGTCACGATTTGAAACAGCTTAAACGTGTAAAAAAAAAAATATATATATATATATATATGTATGTATGTATGTATATATACAAATAAAAAAAACAAAAAAAAAGACAAAAACGAAAAGAAATTTTCAAAAAAATGAGAGAAACCGCTCGATCGTTTCATAGTTGAAAGAATTATTATTATAAATCGATCGTCGTTTGAAAACAAAAAAATATAATATGCGTGACTTCGAAGTAGTGTAATGGAGTCGTGCCAAATTTGCGAATGGTTTGGATAATAGGAGTTGTAGGGATTAGGGTGACGGTGGATTGGAGGGTTGGTGGTAGCGGGGGAGGTTACGTTAAAGGGCAGAAAGCGGAAAAGAGAACAACGCGGGAAATAGACTTTCGCGACCGTGACAAGAGAGTGTTTGAGGAAGGAGGGAAGGACATTTTTTTCGTGGCACTACTAAAACTAGATCATTGGTCGTTAGACTAGGGAATTTCGAGCTGAGGGGGCGATGGTTATGGGCGAGTGCTATGACGTGGCCCAAACGAGCTTAGCTTTATACGAATCCCTGAAATGAGATGAGATGAGATGAGATGAGAGAAGAGAAGAGAAGAGAAGAGGAGAGGAGAGAAGAGGACAGGAGATGGGGGAGAAGAAGGGTGGGAAGAAGAGAGGAAAAGGGTAGCGAGTAGGCAACTCCAAACGTACTCGTTTTAATAATGTTCCTCATTGGCCGTTCCTAGTACTGTGTAATGTTAACCTCCGAGCGGACGAAGCCAGACGATTAGTTTCTAATATTATGCAGTCGACCTGTTGTAAGGATCCCTTTGAATAGTTAAGGGAAAGAAAGATAGAAAAAACAAAAATGTAGAAGAACGAAATGTATTTCGTTACGTTAAATAAGAATCGTAAACGTTTGTAATAAATATTTATGAACGTTGGAAATTGTATCTTCGGTTAATAATATCGTTGATTTTATGACGATTAGATCTTAGGAAGTAATTGGGAGATATTAAATATGGTTGAACCCAATGGAATAGATGCCTTTATACGTGGTTAATTTAAATTGAGATAGATAGATGGAGAAAGAAAGATAGAGAGAGAGAGAGAGAGAGAAAGAGAGAGAGAGATTGGAAATGCGGTTTATAATGTAATATTATATTACATTATATATGTCTAGATATATTTTTTTGTTAATTTTAATATAATATGACATATTATTGATTTTATTATATATGATATACGTATGCATATTGTATGTAATTGTAATTTTAAATATACGGTATAATTTGTATAATAATTATATTGTATATATTTTTATATGATTATAAATATGATATATTATTTAATGGAATGAAATATAATAATAATAATAATTAATGTAATATAATATAATATATTATTATATATAACATATTATATATACATGTGTGTTATATTATTATATTTAACAAAATAATATTATATTACATATAGAAAAGAGTAGCTAGGCATAAATAATTTATAAATGCATTATCATTACTTAATATATTATTATTATTATTACTATTATTATTATTATTATTATTATTATTATTATTATTATTATTATTATTATTATTATTGTATAGCATATTATAACTAATATATAATTAATTATAATCTCTTTTGTAAATATTATATTATATATATATATATATATATATATATATATATATTATATATATACTATACATACATATATATATATATATATATATGTACTATATCGGATATGTAATATAATATTCTCCTCCTCTATTTCTTGCGAAACGAGTTATGCGCAACGAGAAGCAGCTCGGCCTCGAAACTGCGAGCTTTGAGCGATCTTTCAAGCGTGACCTGTCGCTCAAGTTAAGTTCAGCTCGAATAAACCGGCGAATTACAAGGTCTTAGGGCGATGAAAGCGTTTAATTCAACGCCGAGAAGACCAGCCGAACGTGCAGATGGTTGGGATGGTTCTTTACCGCTTGTTCCTAAGCTTTACCACCCTTCGAACAACCCTCTCTCTTTCTTTCTCTCTCTTTCTCTCTCTCTCTGTCTCTCTCTGTCTCTCTTCCTCTTTCTCCTACTTTCTCTCTCTCTTCTTTATTCCTTTACCCTGTCATTGCGCTAAAAGCCAAAATATATATGAAAACATAATTATTTTCTATTTAATTAACACGTCCGTCTAATAATTAATCTTACATAATATATTATGTATATTATTAATAATATACATTATAGTTAATATAATATAATAATATAATACATACACACACATACACATATATATAGGGTATTCCACGGAACTGAACCGAGTTATATCTTTGAAAGAATCGATAATCGAGAAAAATATCATGCGACAAATTGAAATGATATTAAACGCTACGCAATTCTATGAATCTTTCATGCATTTTTATGCATCGGTGCAGTTGCAAAGTGCAATGGCACTTTTTTTTTAAATAAAACTAATTTCGAATACGTTAATCGATGCAGTTTTTCATCCTCTACAAAACATGTTAATAATTTTATGTCGGAAAATTGTTAGGTTGGATGTTATTTCTTTGTATTTCAAAAATGCTTAATTATTTCAATGATGCAATGTGTTTGTATATATATATAAATATTTACTGGGTGTTGCACAAAACTGGAACTTTTATGGTTGAAAATAGAAGAAAAACTAAAAAAAAAAAAAAAAAAAACGTTATAAGTCAAAATTAAGTGATGTATTAGAAGGTATATAATATGCAAATAATTTTCTACTCTTTCGTGCATAAATGCTTGGGAAAAGTGCGACTGCCCTTTTTTTCTTTTTCTTTAATACTTACTTATATTTTTCATCCCACCATTCGATGCAATTCTTTTTATGGAGTTTTTATCATCGACAAAACTATCATATCAACGAATAATAATAACTAAAGATCATTTACTTTTATGATTTATTGCCATTAGTTATTTTTTTCTAATTATTATTCATCATTAATTTACGAAAATTGCATTTTTTTAATCTAAAATAAAATATATTATTATGTATGATTTATTGTAAAATTATAATAAATAAAGAAATAAAATAAAATAAAATAAAATAAAAAAAAATGAAATGACATGAAATAAAAAAAAAAAAAGAAAAATAAATTGAAACTTTTGTCGTCGTAATCTTTCAAATCATTGATTTTCGTGACCTTTTGACATATCTATTTTCGATCTATATATATGTATATATATATATATAAAGAAAAACAAACAAAAAAATCTGTCCATCATAATATAAATAGTGCTACTTATATACGCGTTTTAATTAAATCGTAAAAGAATCAAATAAGACGTACGAATAGTTTTCTTATGGGTGTTTACGGGACTAATTCGTCGTTGCAATGTGGCAATGTCTTAACGAGTATCGATTATCCGAGAAATGATCTAACTGAACTTGTTAAATTTCGCATAACACACGTAACCACGTATGCATATATGTGTATGTACATAGGTAATAAACCATTATATACGGTGGCGTGAAGCAACACCAAAGAGATTTATTAACGACACATGTACCATGTCTGTCAGTTTTCATCCTCCAATCTTAACCATTATATGTGGGAATTCATTTAATCATCTATATATATATATATATATATATATTTCTCACAGGCTAGGTCGGTCTTTCACTTTCCCTTTCAATGACAAATTAAATGAGATTAATCGTTTCGTCGACGTAAATTCGGTTGAAGTTGGATAAAATGAGATAGAGATAGATTTATATATATATATATATATATATATATATATATATATATATATATATATAGAGAGAGAGAGAGAGAGAGAGAGAGAGAGAGAAGTTGAGAGGGTAGGGGTAGAGAGGTAGAATAGGGTGATTCTGTTCATTACTATGTCCATTGGAGATCACGTAACGCTCAACTGAATGGAAAATTTTCGTCTGCGATATAACGACAAATTTTTGTTTAAAAATCCCGTAGAGATAATTCGCGTCACGAAACGAAATATCGAATTGTTGTGTGTGTGTGTGTGTGTGTGTATGTGTGTGCACGTGTACGTGTGTACGTGAGCGCGTGTGTATGTGAGTGGCTATGTGTGAGTGTGTAATCAAGGCGAAAGAGGGAAAATCGTTTCCCTCTTTCTATGCCTGATTAATAATGGACCTACCATATACATATATATGTATGCACGCACGTACGTACGTATGTATATATATATATATATATATATATATATATATATATATATATATATGTATGCGTGTATGTACATATGAATGTATTTATGCATCGAGCGAATAACGATTGGAATTTGTTCGCTAAAATTATGTTCCGCGATTTCTCGTTTAATTTTTCATTTTTTTTTTTTTTTTGTAACAACTCATTAGGTTATCGTACCTTTTTGATAGTTATTATTAGATACGATAATTAATATCGTTGGCTACGAATTTTGTTCTTTTTTTCTTGTTTTTCTTTTTATCAATATTATTTTTCTTTTTATCTGTTACTTTTCGTACATAAAGGAGGTCGATCGGTAAATTAATACGGGGGTCGCTTGCGAATGTCTATTGAGTGAGAAAATTTTCGTGATTTTTTGAAGAATCGCGATAACTAAAACACGATTTAATTGGAAGTCCAATGTTTCGTTTCGTCGACTGAAAATATTTAACAGACGATATCGTGAAAATTGTTATAAAATAATTTTTCTTTTTTTTTTCTATTGGTTTTAACGAAGGCGATATTCAATTGATTCTTAATTTACAATCACCCTGTATACTCTATTTTTTATTTTAATATATATATATATATTCTTTTTATTTTCTTCTCTATTAACTATAACAAAAGAAATATTCAACTAGTTCTTAATTTCCAATCTCACTATATAATATAAGTTTTATTTTACTGTATTAAATTTTGTAAATAAGATAAATTTAATTTAATAGGAATTTTTATTATATATATATATTTATTTATTTATTTATATTTATTATATAAATTAGAATACATATTTATATTTATATATAAAATTTTAATATTTGATATACATATTTCTTTTTTATTTTTTTATTTTTTTTTTTATTGATTTTAACAAAGGAAATATTCAACTGGTCCTAAATTTGCAATCTCTCTATACAATTTATTTTTTATTTTGTTATTTTAAATTTTATTATCAATGTAAATTCAATAAAATATAACATTTTATTATATAAAGTATATATATATATATATTTATTTCTTTATTTTTTCTATAGGTATTAACAGAGGAGATATTCAACTGGTTCTAAATTTACAATCACCATATATAATTTATTTTTTATTTTGCTATTTCAAATTTTATTATCAATGTAAATTTAATAAAATGTAAAATTTTATTATTTAACATATATATATATATATATATATATATATATATATTATTAGTTTTGACAAAGGGAATGTTCAACTGCTCATCAATTTACAATCATCCAGTAGAGTTTATTTTTTATTATATATATATATATATATATATATATATATATATATATATATATATATATATACATATATAAATATGAAACACATCGATGATCGATGACGTCACAAAAAGATTCTCTCTTCGACGGGAAGTGGCTTGTTATCGCGATCATTATAGTCCACCGTCATTATGTATATACATGGTATTATTACGTATCGTTCGAGGTAAATCGATTTTCTCGAATGGGCGTGGTCGACGATCTCGTATAAAGCGATCACGAAGTTCGCGCTCAGTTCGTTCGTGATCGATAATCGATCAAAGAGTGCAATAGAAAGAGAGAGAGACAAAGAGAGAGAGAGAGATACACACAACACGCACAGAGAAAGGGAGAGATAGAGAGAGAGAGAGAAACACAACCCTACCGATTATTCCTCACTTTACGCTTTTCTCCATGTGTGTCACGGTTCCCATTTAAAAATTCGATCTGCCATTCAGCCCCTCACGTACTCGAAATGTTTTTTTGATCACCAAATATTTTTCTATATATACCTACCTACGTATTTGATCTGTCTGTCGAGCTAGCTAAAAAAAGGACGAGCAAACAAACAAAAAATAAAAGAAATAAAGAAAATTAAAAATCACAAGATAAATGTAGTATCGCTCGATCAAGTCGAATAAAACGTTCAAGCAATGTCAATGAATTAAAATAAATAAATAAAAAGAGAATAGAAAAATATAATATATATATATAATGTTACGTATAAATATATAATAATTATACATATACTTATACGTATATGTATATATATTATCTTACACACACACACACACACACACACACACACACACACACACACACACACACACACACACACACACACACACACACACACACACACACACATGTATGTAAACAATTAGAAATATTATTCGAAAGATGTGGTCGTTGAATAATAGTTTTTATCAGATCTTATAATTACAACGCTCACAAGCTCCTAAAAAGCTCTTCGGATCGCTTTTTTATATCGATTAGAAGTTACGTTATTCATATATATTGCTATATTAAAAATTGATATTAGAAGCTATAATACTGCTATTGATAAAACAAAAAGTAAAAATGAAAAGAACGATAAAAACGCAAATAGAAAAAGGAAATTAATTCAAGATGTAACAAATCAAATCGATCAATCCTTTGCCGATTTCCTCTCTCCCCGTGACTATTATTTCTTTCTATTTTATTTATTTATTTATTCATTTATTTTTTCTCTATTGCATCATATAAGCCTATTTTCTATCGTCCCTCACGCCATTAACCATCTCTTTCTCTCCCCCTGCAAATATTATTTCTCTCTTTCTTTTTCTTTTTTATTTTTATTTCTATCCAATTTCCCCTCCCCCTCCCCCTCCCCCGTCCATTTTTCATCTTCCCTCTTACCCCTCTTAATTCATAATAAAACACAAAACTCTACGAGAATATTTCTATTTACTCTCGTACAGGCGCGTTCGAAAAAGTAAGAAAAGGAAAAGTTAAAAAAGAAATGAAAAGTAGAAAAATGTTAATGCAAAATAAAAAAAAAGAAAAAAGAAAATAGAAAAAATGGAAAAAGAAAAGGAAACGCAAAGCGCCCGTATTTATTATCCCGTATGAGAAAAATTCAAAGGTCTCGTTTATCAACGTCGCGTCGGCCCCGTTTCACGTCATACGTTATATTATTATTATTATTATTATTAAAAAAAAATAAATAAACAAACAAAGATGAAGAGTGAAAGGCAAAAAAGTAAGCTCGTGTACGTACGTTAGTCGACGATAAAAAAGAGAGAGAGAGAGAGCGAGGATTGAAATTTTTCGTGATCCCTTACGTCGGACCTTTTCGCGAGATTCGCCACCCCCTTTTACATTTATTCGTCCTTTATTCCCACCCTCCCCCCCCCCCGTACCCCTCTTCACTCCCATTTGACCACCATGAGCCTTCAGTCGCCCCGTTGTCTCCGTCCCCCGATCCCTTCTCCCCGTCATACCTCTTCCCTCCTCTAGTACTCCCCCACTCTCCCAAACCCACCCCCCCGTCCCTCACCCAAATGGAAATAGTCCATTTCTCGCAAAAGAACTTTTTTTTCGAAAGGAGAGAGAGCACGGTTAGTACGTCAGCGACATTCTTTTTACTCTTGTCTGCATTCCATTTGCTATACGTACGTACGTACGTTGAAAATGGACGAGGAGGAGAGTAGGAGAGGAGGAAAAGGAAAAGGAAAAGGGAAAGGGAAAGGGAAAGGGAGAAGGAGAAGGAGAAGGAGAGAGAATAGAGAGGATGAAGGGAGAGATCTAAAAAAAAAAAAAAGAAAAGAAAAAGAAGGCAACGGAATAAGAAAAAGTAAGAGGGGGGACGACGACGATGGGAGGAGGATAGGAGGAAAAGGAAAAGGAAAGGGTGAAGAGGGAAGAGAGGAGGAAGGAGAGAGGGATTAAGGACAAAAAGACAAGTAAAAGAAAAGAAAAAATAAGAGGACGACGACAGTGAGAGGACGGGGGGGACCATATAGCTCTACCACCGCGCCCGCCATTTTCGGTTAACCTCTATCTTTTCTATTTTCTTTCATTTTCTTTTCTTTTCTTTTCTTTTCTTTTCTATTTCTCCTTTTTTAGATTTTCTTTCTTTCCTTTTCCATTTCCCTCTTTCTTAGATTTCTTTTCTTTTATTTCTTTTTTATTTTTGTTCATTCACTTATTCCTTTTTTTAACTGGACGCAACACCTCGCTTCCTAAGTCGAACGAGTAGTGAAAAGAATTGGAAAAAATAAGAGGAAAATAGGAAGCAGGGTTTTTCGAAGAGTTTAAAGACTATGTTAAAGCAGAGTGGAAGAAGAGGAGGAGGAAGAGGAAAAGAAGAAGGAGAAAAAGAAGGAAACAAGCAAACAAAAGAAATAACTTTTTTCTTTTCTTTTTTCTTCTTCTTCTTTTAATTCTTTCTCTTTTTCTCTCTCTCTCTCTCTCTCTCTCTCTCTCTTTCTTTTCTTTTCTCTGCAATGCTTTTCTTTTGATCTAATTTTCTTGAACTTTTAACCTCCTGGACCTTTTTAAGTTCGACGACCTGGCTCTTTGGTAAACAGGACCATGGGACTTTGTTGTAATTGCGCTCAGATATCGACAAAACAAAGAAGGAATGAGACGCGAAGAAAATAAAAGAAAATAAGAGAAACGAGGGGGGAAAGGATAGGAAAGGAATCGAAAGATAAATAAACAAAAAGGAAAAACAAATAAATAAGCGCGAACGAAATGACGTGTTCCCCGAAATAATGAAAGTTTCGAACGAAGATGAGAGGAAAAACAAATATAAGAGAAAAAGAAAAGAAGGAGATATTAAGCCGCGAAAAGGGAAACATTACGTTCGCTTCGCGGGATGACAAGAGCGTTTCGAATGAAATAAGAAATAAAATAAATAAATAAAATAAAACGGAAGAGATAGAGAACTAGAAGGAGAGGAAACAAAATTTAAAGGTTAGAAAAGATATGAAGCGCGAAGGAAGTGACACCCCTCGCGCGATGACAAGAGTTTCGAGTGAAGAGAATATAAAATTAAGGATAAAAAGAAAAAGAGAGAGATAAAATAAAAAGGAAGAAAATGAAAAGCCCGCAGGTGATAACGCCTTGTGCTCCGAGATGTTGGGACTTACGTATATACACAAAATCAAAGTAAATAAACGAATATGATAAGATTAAAGAAAAGAAAAGGACGGAAAAGGAGAAGGAAAACAAACGAAAATAAAAGAAGAGAAAGAAGAGAGGTAGAGTGAAAAAAGATAAAATATAAAAAAGGAACTGGAGTGGGAATAGGGGAGTATACGTACGACAGGGGTGGCATCGGGTACAAAAGTTGAAGTAGATGAAGCAGAAAAAGAAGAAGAAGATTAGGAAGAATGACGGAGTTGTTCTCTTTTACCTTCTCTACTCATCCCTACTTCCTACTACCATTCTACACAAGACAGAGAGAGAGAGAGAGAGAGAGAGAGAGAAGGGGAAAAAAGGAAAAAAGAAAAATCCTCCCTTTGTCCTCGTCAAACTTAATCGTAAAAAAAAACGTGACCGTTCAATGTAACATCGAAGACCGGACGTAACCTCTAAGCGGATCTAAATCTAAGCTTACGAGATAGACGAGGACCGAGATAAGTAATACATATATAGATCAAATCTTTATAGGCGACGATGTTAAATTTATATCTATCTACACAGTACATAACTGTTACTATATACATACATACATACATACAGGAATACATATATACATATATACGTACATACACTCGTACGTGTGTATGTATGTATATACGTATGTGTATATATACATTCGTACAACGTGTGTATGTATGTATATATGTATGTGTATATATACATTCGTACAACGTGTGTATATATGTATATATGTACGTGTATATATACATTCGTACAACGTGTGTATGTATGTATATATGTACGTGTATATATCCATTCGTACAACGTGTGTATGTATATATATATATATATATATATATATGTATGTGTATATATATAATAGAAAATCGAAGCGTCTTTAGATAAGTACTTACATACAAGCTAGCCATTAGACGTCCGTTAAGGGATGAACCATATATGACGTGTCACGGTCCCTCAGGGGCTTGAACACCCCCTCATGGTAAACCTCTTTCCATCTTTTTTTCTCTCTTTCGACCTTCTTCCCTCCCTTTCTTCGTTAAAACTCGTTTAAGCGAGAAAAAGAAGCTGCCAGTCTTCTCCATCGAAAGATCCCGATCCACTATTACTTTCTTTAACTATGTAAGTATACTCTCGGCCTCTTCTCCCTTCCTATTTACCTCCATACCTCTCTTCCTTCCTCTCCCTCCCTCCCTCTCTCTCTCTCTCTCTCTCTCTCTCTCTCTCTCTCTCTCCCTCTTTATTTACTCTTACTCTTATTTGGTATATCGTGACTTTGATCTCGAACAAATTAAATTCAGACGAATAGTAATGTTATTATTGTATAAATTTAACCGAATGACATTGA
>OU426869.1:1462521-1470021 GCA_911387685.1 Dolichovespula media
TAACTCTCTCTCTCTCTCTCTCTCTCTCTATTTCTCTACATATATACATATAAACATACATACATACGCGTAGAAATTCTCGAGGTAACCCAAACATTGAGAACCTGTCATTTCGAGAATAAGAGCAGTCAACAAAAGAGATACAAGATAAACGATAATATAACTCTGGGAATACGTGAGTAAAAGCACGAGGAGAAGGAGGAAGAGGAGGAGGAGGAGGAGAAGGAGGAGGAGGATCATATTTGTAACATTTGATCCTCGCAAGGATCGTTTTATTTCAATTTTATATCATAATATTATCTACGAGCTATACCTGTCTTCTAAATAATTAGTAACAAATTTAATAACAAACTAGAAAAGAATTACCTTTTTCTATTATTGATATATACAAAAAAAAATGAAGAAAAGAATCTTTTCGCAAGATGGCGTCATTGTCTAATCGTTTCTGCGAAAGGAGGTAATACCAAAAATAGAAAAAATATAATAATAAAGGAAAGAAAGAAGACGGGATAACTTCGACGAATAATAATTCGTATAAATATATATATATATATATATATATATATATATATATATATGTATGTATGTATGTATGTATGTATGTATGTATGTATGTATGTATACTGGTTAATCACTGAAAGACCGAATGATATAAAACAAAAATGACTTTTACATATCACATACGTATTCATAACTTTTTTATTATTATTGGACATCATACGTTACCATTCTAATCCTCAAGATGCTTTATGATTTATTTACAAAAAAAAAAAAAGGAAAGAAAATAAAAAAGATTAAAAATGAAGGAGTTGTGACTTTTTCTAAACCCTTCGGTCTCGTTCAGTCTTTCCACCCTGTACATAAATATGAATATATTTATATATACATATATATAAAATGAGAATATATAAGATTCGTATTCGACTCGATTGGCGCAGGATCGATTCGATTTTGATCCCTACTCTTATAAATCGTTCATACAAAATTCCCCATAGATAAAAGAACGTGGACGCGAAAACGTGGGTAGATATCTGTCTGTCCTTGATATCTCGATTCTTATCGTGAAATAACCGTTGCGCACCTTCTTCCGCACCCGGATCTATTTTCTTCCCTTTTTTCCCTCCCTCTTCCCTCTAACCTTTCTTCCCTCTTACCCCCTTAAGTCTTAGCCCCTTCCCTACCACCTCCACTCATTCTCTATATCCGTTCAAACAATAAATCCTATCGAGTAGACCGATCCTACTGCGTCTATTTTCTTTCTCTATCTATCTATCTATCTATCTATCTATCTATCTATCTATCTATCTATCTATCTACCAATCTCTATCTCTTTCTCACGTATTAAATCTCGTAAGAGTGAGACGCGAATGGAAGAAGAATAATAGCGCCTATTTGAGGAACGTTTTGAAACGCTTGTTTCCGACAGAGACGGAAACATATGCAAATTTCCCAATCGGTTGGTAGACCGAGGATGAGGAGGAACGGGGGAATGGGTGGGTGGTGGGTGAATGATGGTGCGGGGGGATGACGGGTGAAAAGGATAGTGTGGGGAGATTGTACGAAGAGTGGTGTGTAGAGGGTGGGTGAGGGGTCACTGGGAGGAGGAACTACCTTTATTCTTAGATAATATATTTCGAATGGGGAACGATCAGGGTGAAATTGGTGGGAGGGGGGGATGGTTTAGAGGGAAGATCGAAAGGAGTCGATGAAGATTAAAGAGGTTATAAAAAACGAACGATTTATCCGATATTATTATTTTAACACGAGGAGAATGTTTTTGCGATTGTGAACGGCGGGAGAAAGAGAGAGAGAGAGAGAGAAGGGAGGGGGGATAGAGAAGGGACATAGGAAAGGATCGTAATAAATTCGACGTGAGATTTCGTTCGTGAGATTGCACCTTTCCACGTCATCCAAAAGATATTTCTACCTAGTCAAAGAGAGAGAGAGAGAGAGAGAGAGCAGTGGAGGAGGATGGAGGAGGAGGAGGATCGAAGATCCTTCTCCTTTTTGCGCGGGGAAAGGAAAGAGAGATCATTTCGTCTCGACGTTCGTAGAAAGAGAAAAAAATATTGGTTTGGATGGATCGATGGTTTGAATGGATGGATGGATGGATGGATGGATGATGGATGGATGGATGGATGGAGGAGATGCAAGAATATGTCGTCGTCACGTTTTCTCTCTCTCTCTCTCTCTCTCTCACTCTCGTTTATTATGTACGTTTACATATCACAGTTTATTTCATTCATTTCGAATCGATCTCGGTACGCAAATATAAACGTTTTTGCAAATACATACGACTTATGTAATCATTAATGTATGATTGAAGTACATAATTGGTTCAATCGGGTTTCATTGGATTTCGCTTAATTTTGATATTTCCGATTTTCCTCGATTCGGTTATATTTTAATTTAACAATTTTAATTCGTTCGCGAACATTGCCGTGATAAAACACAGATAGATAGTCCGCAATATATACCTGTTATTATTATATATGCAGGCCAACGATGTTTCAAGAATGATAGTTCTTTCTTTCAGAAATAATTGTTTCTCTCGATGGCGTAATAATTGTTCGATCATTATTTCGATATTCGAGAATGGAAAAAAAATTATTCGTTTGGACGGACTGATGAAATGAATGGATGGATGAACGAATCATCGTTTGGATGGCCGAATGAACGAATAGAAATTAAAGAATATACATCTCTTGAATTTATTTCATTTATTTCGAAAATTAAGAATGATCGCTTTTCTCTTTCGATAATAATTATATTTCTTGATGGCGTAATAATTATTCGATAATTTCTCGATATTCGAGAAAGGAGAACAAAAATTATTCGTTTGGATTTACGAATGGAATGACTTAATGGACGAATAGAGATTAGAAAATATTACGTAATCTTATTTTATCTTTCATAAAATCTCTCTCTCTCTCTCTCTCTCTCTCTCTCTCTCTCTCTTTCTCTCGCATTTATTTCATCAATTTCGAACTTTAACCTCGATCTTCTTTTTATCTCTCAAAAATTATTTTCCTCTACTACTCTAATAATCATTACATTGTTTATTAACGATCGGTCGATCTCATTCCAATTACATTATATACGACGAAACGTGTGTGTCATCGTGGAAAGGTATTTAAAAGAAAAGAAAAAAAAAAGTTTTCAGAACGAACAGTTTTGAATAGGTAATAGATATCATTAGCCAAGGGTAGAAAATTAATAACCGTTAAAGTTTACAAATTCCATTGTCGAGCGGACGTGCTCGCGCACCCTCGACTTCGCGCAAATTGGAAATCCTTAACAAAAGAGCCTATCCTCTCCTATTTCGTCCCTCCTCTCTCTTTCTCTCTCTCTCTCTCTCTCTCTCTCTTTAACCTCCCGCTTCGTCCCGTTACTCCTTTTCCACAAGCATTTCAAGCATCCTCCACTTTATCCCCGAACTCATGCAACATTCGAGAGAAACTTGTATACCATCGCCGTTTCAACGCGTATCTTAACGTTGATGTTCGTAATTAATGCAGCTCGTTACTGCTACACACAAATACACCCACACACACACACTCGCACACACACGTACACACCTATGTCATTATATACCAATACATGCCACTGTGACTTAAAGTTTAAGTAAAGATTTCGACGTATCGCTTACTCTCTCACACACACACACACATACACACACACAGAGAGAGAGCACACACAGAGCACACACACACATTCTCTCTTTCTCTTAAGAATTTACTCGGATAATTTTCGCAAGACTAGAACGAACGAACGAACGAACGAACGAACGAACGAAAAAGGAAGAAAGCCAAAAAAGAAGAATGAAGGAAAAAAAAGAAGAAAAGAAAGAAGGATTCGAGTATTACTTTCTCTAATTTTCACCCGAAATGAACTTCATTCGACTCATCTTTTACATCCTCAACGTATTCCAACTTCATCTTGAACATTTCATCCTACCCACCTAACCCACCCTTCTTTCGTCTAGTTTTTTTTTTTTACCTTTCATCATCATCTCTTTCCTCCTTTTCCTCCTCCTCTTCTTCTTCTTCTTCTTCTTCTTCTTCTTCTTCTTCTTATTCTCCGAGAAAAACTTGTGAGTGGCCGGACTCGTGGAAAAAGCATCCAAGCGAAAGCAAGCACCCCAAGGGCACGCAAGTGAATACGAAGATGCTGTACTCTCTCTCTCTCTCTCTCTCTCTTTTATTCACTCTCTATTTCTATCTATATATCTCTATCTATCCAACTATCTATTTCTCTCTCTCTCTCTCTCTCTCTCTCTCTCTCTTTCTCTCTTTCTCTTTCAGAAATATTCTCGAGGCTTGCTCGCTTTGGTGCGACCGTGTAAGCAATTTCAAAAGAAAGAGAAAGAGATAGAGATAGATAGAGAAGTAACAGAGAGAGTGAGAGAGAGAGAGAGAGAGAGAGAGAGAGAGATGACGACGACGACGACGTTTGTTTATAGAAGACTTCGGTCTCTATCTAGGATCGGACCGCACACATAGAAGAGCAAAAGAAAGAAAGAGACAGAGATAGATAGAGAAAGGGATAGTGATAGAGATAGAGAAAAAGAGAGAGCGAGAGAGAAACACTATAGTATACCTTTTGCAAGCAATGAGATCGCATTGCCCCTCGCTTCTTCCGGTTGGCCTGTATCGGAACCAACACACTCAAAACTCCTCTCGCGATTCTTTACCAAAACGGAGGGGGCGAAAACAATGGGGCTACGTTAAAGGCAATATTAGTTTTTATTTCGTCACTCTTTTTTGCTCTCTCTCTCTCTCTCTCTCTCTCTCTCTCTCTCTCTCTCTCTCTCTCTGTTTCCTTTTTTTTTCTAATTCCTTTCCCTCTTTTTCTGTTTGTCTTCTTCTTCTCCTTCTTTTTTTTCTTTTTGTTCTTTTTTCCCCCTTTTTTCTTTTTATTCTCATTTTTTTTCTATTTCCTTTTTTCTTTTTTCTATATCTTATCCATATCGAACCGAACGGTGCGGCAAATCGCGTCTCTCACATGCGGCAGAGACGTGCGAGACGTCAAACCCAAATGGCAGCGAGTTTTGATACTAACACGTGTCGGTCGTCCAACGCTACGCGTATATTTTCCTTTTTGCTTCCTTTTTTTATTTCCCTTCTCTCCCCGCTTCCCGTTTCCCGAACATTCAGTCACAACCGGCCCTTATTTTTTTACGTTCGTACGTAAGCTTTTAAAATAGGTTCCCTTAACGTTCATCGCGTACGATTATCATTGGCCTCGGTTTAAAAATGAAAAGTCTTGATATTTTTGCTTCGTGTTATTCGCTCGTTCGTTTTTATTTTCGTTGCTGTTTTGTTTGTTCTTTTTATCTCTTTTGTTTTCTTTTTCTTTTAATTTTTATCCATCCACATTAAATGTTTCTCTTTAAAAAAAAAAAAAAAAAAATGAAAAAAAAAGATAGAAACGTTGACTTTAATTTTTTTTACTTATGGTCGTTTTTGTTTTATTTAGTATTTACAATTTTTGACAATTATTTGAAAGATAAAAAGAAGGCAAAAATATTTGCACGATTTTCGTCGTCATTTTAAGTACTATGGATATTTATATGCGCGATAAATATGCATGGAAATTATGTAAATGTTCGATAAAAATATGCAAGCTATATATATATATATATACGCACATGTATGCATATGTATGCATATATTGGAAAATACTTTTCGCAATCATTCAAATGAATTCTAGTTAGCGTTACGATAGATGATGAGCATTTGTTATTTATTTTTTCTCTTTCTTTTTATTTTCCTTTCTTCTTTTAAATTCGACATTAATTTTAATGTAAAAATTTTGCTTGAACGTTTGAATTATTACGTTATAACATAAACGAGATATCTCGATAGAATTTTAATTTAAGTCAAAAATAATTCTTCATTTTACCATACTATTTACTATTAATATTAAAGAATAGCAAAAACAATAATAATAATAATAATCTTTAATTATTGATTGAAGAAAATGAAATATGCAATATATTTCATTTATTTATTATTATATACAAAAAATATGAAATATAATTTATTTGCTGTACAATTTCTCGTACAAATGAAGAAGAAGAGAAAAAAGGTAGAAGTAGAAGGAGTACAAAAGGAAGAAGAAGAAGAAGAAGAAGTAGAAGTAGAAGCAGAAGGAGTAGAAGAAGTAGAAGAAGAAGAGGTTAAAGAAATAGAAAAAGAAGAAGTAAGGCATTGTAACCATAGAAAATATGTCGTATTTTAGAATGGACTTCGTTACTTGGCCTAAGCTCGGACGTTCATTCGAGGCCTTTGGTGAACTCTATGGAAAAGAGACAGAGAGAGAAAGACATATAGAAAAAGAGATAGATAGAGAGAGAAAGAGAGAAGGAGAGAGAGAGAGAGAGAGAGAGAGAGAGAGAGAGAGAGATAAAGAGAGAAAGAGAGACAGTAACATAACCGCTTACATTTGCTCTCCTTGAAGGGGAATCGTAGAGAGGAACAAGAGCGAACAGATTGCCGTGCAATGGACGCGATAAAAGCAAAACCATCGGTGGTAAGCTCGTGCCAACCATTGTATTCCACGTCACGGTTTTCTTTCTCTCTCTTTCTTTCTTTATTTCTTTCTTTTTCTTTCTTTCTCTCTCTCTCTCTCTCTCTCTCTCTCTCGTTCTCTTCTTTATTTCCTTTCTCGATGTACCTTTACGATTCGATCCGTATGTACTGAACAATGTCATTTTGTTGCAACGGAACGCGGATGTTCTATCCCCTTGTGTATTTATATACGTGTGTGTGTGTGTGTGCTTGCTTCTGTGTTTGTATATATATATATATATATATATATATATAAATATATATATGTATATAATATATTAGGTTCGATAAGTTCGTGACTCGTTTCATATAATAATGTAACGATATAAAAAAGAAAGATATATAGAAAGGAAATAATAAAAAAGAAAAAATGTAATAAAAATTGAATAGAAATAATCGGAAAGGTACTCGTTCGATAGATTATTTGATAGCTTTCGTGTATTCGAGATAAAATATGATATTTTCGTTCCCACCAAATTACCCCTATCTCTCTCTCTCTCTCTCTCTCTTTCTATTTTTTATTATTTTTTAATTCTGATTCTCTGACCAGAGACAAAGCGAGAGAGAGAGAGAGAGAGAGAAAGTATGGTCATCCTTCACAACGTTTTTGAATTTCTATTAAAATATGACATTTTCAGTGAACGTGTACTATGTACCTATGTATATAATATATATATATATATATATATATATATATATATATATATATATATATAGTTATGTACGTATATAGGTACGTAAGTACATAGCTTTATCGCGTTAAAATTAATCGAGGAACGCGAAAAAAAGGAATAACGAAAAGCGAATGTAACTGACGAGCATCGTTGCTTTTGTATTTTTAAAGACAGTCGACATTGATGTCACATTTTCCCATGTAACAAAATGGATCGACGTAATGCATATCGTTCGATGGTTATCGTACCACCGT
>OU426869.1:1480021-1492521 GCA_911387685.1 Dolichovespula media
CGTACCTCCTTCGAGTTGTACCACGAGACGCGTTCCAGCATTTTTTCACGGAGCCCTCTTCTCTTCGACCGTAGAAATAAAAAAAGAGAGAGAGAGAGAGAGAGAGAGAGAGAGAGAGTGAGAGAGTGAGAGAGATAGATAGATAGATAGATAGAGAAATAGAAATAAAAAGAGAAAGAGAGAGAGCAAGGGAGAATGAAGGAGAGGACAAAAAGATGAAAATTAAAAGAAAGAAAGAAGAAAAGAGAGAGCGAGAGAGTGAGAGAGAGAGAGAGAGAGAGAGAGAGAGAATAAAAAAAAAAAGATGAAGAAGTGTTAGTAGCGGAAGAGGTGGCAAAGGTAGAGGAAGAGTGAGGAGAAGAAGAAGAAGAAGAAGAAGAAGGAGTAGTAGTGAGTGGGAGGAGGAAGAAGAGGAGGAGAAGAGGAGGAGGAGGAGGAGAAGGAAAAGAGAAATGGTTGGAGCCCTTAATGGGAAAAGCCTCGCATTTTGCAACATAACCGCAGGGACGGCCCTCCAGCTACAAAGAATCACTTGCCACCCCAACTGCAGAGTGAGCTCCGACAAAGTTTTCAGACCAGTTCGCACAGGGGTGGTTCTAAAGAACCTTATTCAACCCCTACTATGTCTCTCTCTCTCTCTCTCTTTCTTTCTTTCTTTCTCTTTCCTTCTCTTTCTTTCTTACTGTTACGCTTATTCTCTCTCTCTCTCTCTCTCTCTCTCTCTCTCTGTCTTTCTCTCTTTCTTTCTTTCTCTTTCTCTCTCTTTTTCTATCTCATTCTCGTGGAACAGACAACGGCTAATAGTATAAAGAATGTGGCTAGTTCTTTTCGTCGACTTAACGATACCAGAAAACCTCTTGAACAAATTGTTTAAATCAAAGTCGGCTCAACACCAACCCACCCCCCCCCCTCGTCATCCCCGTTCCCTTCCCCTCCATCCGCCTCCGCCTCCTACTCTTGACACCTCTCTTCGCGTAAGAATTTATTATTAAATAAGTAACGTTTCACGTTAATGTTCGAGTATAATCGCTCTGTGTGTGAGCACGCGCGCGCGTGCTTGTGTGTAGTGGGGGTAATTTTAAAAAACTGCGATATGCACTTTGTGAAGTACAGTAATTGATATTCTTGTTTTTTTTTTTTTTTTTTTATTAAAATTTTGTTTGGTCTAAAATTTTCTTTCTATTTTCTCGCGTTATCGCAAATAATAAATATCTTACCTGCTTACGTGAAGATATTTGTTTAATTTGTATTATGAAAACTTATGAAGAGGTTATTTTCTATTAATTTAGAAAGTCATATACTTGTCATATATTACGTGAGTAATCTGAAAAATATTAAATAAGATCAATGTAATAGCATTTATATTTGTATTATTATTAAATGAAAGTATAAAGTTATTTATATTAATTTATAAAGTGATGTATTATTATTTACTTAACACACGTACACTCAATATTTTTTTACTTCGAATTGAACTTATGAAGTTATTTATATTAATTTATATAATAATATATTATTATGTACTTTATATATATATATATATATATATATATATATATATATATTACAAACTTTTATATTATTATATTAATTTACTATTGTACATTGTGTACATACTTAACATACTTACAACACAATATTTTCTTACTTCGTATTAAACAAAAAATAAGGTTATTTATTATACGTTACATTATATAATTATATATATATATATATATATATATATATATATATATATATATATATATATATAACATTTATATAATTCTATACGTATGTATATATAATTTAATATAGGATATAAATATAAAATGAAGAGAGAAAAGAAAGAAAGAAGAAAATGATCGTTAAAATACATTATTATAACCATACAATCGTATAAATGAAAAAATATTATCCAACGTGATCTATGATATATCTTCTTATATAAAGGGTGTCTCAACTAAAGGAGACCGCCTAAATATTTTCTTTGTTTTTTATGATGCAACAAACTTTTATGACATACTTTGAATGGTTTAAAAAGAGGTATGTTAATAAGTGTATATACATAAAATGAATAGTTTATATAAATATAGTTTTATATATAGTTTATATATATATATATATATATATATACATACATATATATATATATATATAGATATATATATATATATATATATATATATATATATATTATAGTATAATGTGATGTATGTTACAGGCGGCCTCCTTTAGCTGAAACACCCTCCTGTATATATATAAAATCTTAATTATAAACGATATGAAATTTCCTTAATTGTTCTAACGCGCGTACATGAATATCGTTTAAGATGGTAGAAAAGGAAGTGAAGGTAAGAGAGAAATCCTGACCTGGACATCAAAGCCAAGCCATCGTTTGTTCTAAAGCGACGTACCACCTTTCTCGCGTCCTGGCTTAACCGTGGATCCGATGGGTGGGTGGGTGTGATGAGGGTGGGAGATGAGAAAAGGCGTAGAGAGGAGAGGAGAGGAGAGGAGAGGAGAGGGTGAAAATATCTCCCCTATAACAACGGGCCAACGCGGATATACTTGACGTAGCCCGCGGGAGCAAACTCAACGGACAAAGACTATGGGGGGGGGGGCGGAACTGATGTGAAGGAAGTATGACGAGCCAAAGAAGAGAATATATAAGCCATTCTACTTCTCCTTATCCTTCTGTCCTCGACACTTCCAAATGGAATTGTTAGATTTAATATAAATTTGACGAACTCGTTATTAACGTTTCTTTGTCTTACCTTACTCGATTAGTTTCAGACAAATATCCATGAAGTTTCATGGATAATAAATAATTATTTGTTTATTAATTTTTGTTCTTAATTAAATGTCGATCTTACGTATTTAGTTCATTAAGTAACAGTTGAATATATTCTTTTTTTATGGATCGATGGAACAAATATAAATATATGTATAAAAAAATAAATAAATATACAATATATATATATATATATATATATATATATATATACATATATTTATGCATACATAATGTATCTAAAAAAAAAATTTCGCAATATTATATGTCAATATAATTTAAAAGACATGAAATAAAACGTTCCAGTTGAATGGAAAATTGAATGATTTTTAATTTTTCTTATGGGATGTTGGAATTATTTTTGTTTTCGTTTTTATATATTTTTTTTATATTTAATTAGATATTTTAATCAATTATCCTGGAAACATTATTAAACGAGTATAGGCTTGAAGTTAATAATTAAGGAGTTATAATCAACCTGTATATCAGTGGTTCTTCAGTATATGTATATATATATTCATATTTTCGTCAAATTTATATATATATATATATATATATATATATATAAATAATAAATTTATATTATAAAAATATAAAATAAAATGTATTGAATGTATTATAATATTACGTACATATATATATTTATTTATTATATATGTATATATATATATATATACATATATATATAAAATAATAGAATATATATGTATATATTATATTTTATTATTCTTTATTGGATACAAAAATAGGACAAAATGTCTCACCCCTCAAAAAAAAAAAAAAGAACAAAATCTCCGGCCAAAGAAAAAGGAAAATAAAAATAAAAGAAATATAAACCAACACTCTCTATCGGGTTTCAAACGAATACGCATATCCCCCTTAACATTAAATCGTTCTCGATTTGATTAAAACGAACTCTTTTAAAGCATACCAGAAGAGAAACGACTTTAGAATTTACCGAAGAAGAAAGGAGCCGTCTCGAACAGCCGTTAAACCACGCGTGCACCCTCGATTTACCACCGGCTACAGGGCTCTCTTATATAGGGCTGTGGGTTGGAGGAATAGGCTCGGTGGTGGTAGCTAACGGTGGACGGGTTGCGGTAGTTTGAGGTGCGGGGTGGGCTGGAGTCCCCTTAATTAAGCGGCAAACGTTCTCTTCCGGTTATTAAAATCGCGCGCCTAGTTTTTGTGGTTCAAAGAGCCGAAGTATTAGAAAACGTCGTAATACTCACGAGAAACGTGCCTCTCTTTCTTTCTGTTTTTTCTTTCGTCAGTATGGGAGGGAGATTGAAGGGTTTGAGGTGAGAAGGATTGGGGTGAGGGGGTAGGTATCAAGTGGGAAGGGGACTGGGGTGTACGATTTAATCTTTACAAAAACGTATCTACCCGACGACGAGTTTGATAAAACGAGATTTTCGAAGAGGTATTATTAGTGTGATGGTAAAAGTAAGGTTAGGTTAGGAAAAGTAAGGTTAGGTAGAAGGGTTACGAAAAACATAGATAGAGAGAAAGAGAGAGATAAAGAGGAAAGCTAAGGAGTGGGATTTCGAGGTTTAGATTAGAAAGAAGAAAGAGTGTAGTAGTTAGAATAGAGAGAGAGAGAGATAGAGAGAGAGAGAGAGAGAGAGAGAGAGAGGTTTTCGATTTAGAAAATAGACACATGAAATATTCAAGAAGTTCACTGAACATTTGTTACGTTTGAACGATCTTTTGTTTTCTTTTTTCTTGTTTTTTTTTTCCTTTCTTTAGCATAACGCGCGCGTGTGTGTGAGAGAGAGAGAGAGAGAGAGAAACGTCTGAACGATTGTTCGATTTGGAAAACATTGCGGGATCAGCAGGCATATTCTGAGAATAGTAAGGGGAAGATAAAGTGGAGGAGTTTAGAGAATGGAGAAAACGTTTGTTCAATCAGCATAAAGACGTTCCGCCATATTGTAGGGGTAAAGGATCTAGAGATAGAGATAGAGGTAGAGATAGAGATAGAGATAGAGATAGAGATATAAAGAGATAGAGTGATAGAGAGACGGGATGGGGGAGGGGGCGGGGTTGGGAGTTGGGTAGGAGGTATGTGGAACCCTTTCAATAGCGATCGTCCTTTCGTCCAAGTTTAAGATTTTAAAATGCAACTCCTTCTCGACTTTGACTTCGGTAGCCCGAATCGATATTTTCCTTCTCTCTCTCTCTCTCCCTCTCTCTCCCTCTCTCTTTGTATCTTTCTTTCTCTCTCCGTCTGTCTCTGTCTCTCTGGTATTTCCTCCTATCTTTCCTCTCTTTCTCTCTCTCTCTCTCTTTTTTTTTACATGAAAGGCCTTGGTGGGTCGGTGGTTGGGTAGATGGGGTAAAAGAGGGGGTGAAAGGGTGAAGTGAGGAGGGTGAGGAGGGTGAAGCATCCTCTCTTGTCTCTCATGTCCTCTCGCTTTACCTCATGCTAGAGCAAATACGGTACGTTGACTTTACCGGTAGTAGTGGTGGTGGTGGTGTGGTGGTAGTGATGGCGATGGTGGTGACTGTGGTGACGGTGATGGTGGTGGTGGAGGAGGTGGTGGTGGTTGTTCGCCTAAGGGAGGTTTGAGACCGAGTGAGTTGCGCTTTCTTGCAACGACTCGTTCTAAGCTCTTTCACAGTACCACGTGTGTGAGAAAAATAAAGATGGAGGGAAACAGAGGGAGAGAGAGAGAGAGAGAGAGAGAGAAAGAGAGGGGGAGAGAGGGAGAGAAGAATATTTTTTTTTTTTTAGCTACCAGTGAGCAGGTATGCCCTGCAAATGGAAAAGCGCATAGGTGGTTGGTTATATATACATATATACATATTTGTATGGGTATGTATATATATATATATATATATATATGTATCGTCGATTTACTTGCTTCGTTGGAATTAAAACGAGCGAACTTTTGTACGGGTTCGATTGGATATTGCATTTCGAGATTTAATTAATTTCTCTTTGAATTGTTACGTACGTCCAAGTTTTTATAGATCTGTTAAAAACAAAACAAAAAAATAAAAATCATAAAAACGCTCACGCTTGCGTGCCTGCGTGCCCGCGTTTGTTCGTTACCGATCGAGCCGAATCATATATTTACTCCAAAGGAAAATAAAGTTCAAATCGAATTTTATTTATTAGCCGACACGTACGTGGATATCTCGTAACGATTTTTCGATTTTACAAATCCCGTTTCGTTGCTCGTCTCTCTCTCTCTCTCTCTCTCTCTCTCTCTCTCGCGTAGAAAAAAAAAAGAATAAAAAGAAATTAAAGAAAACATAAACAAAAATACAAACGAGCGCCCAAGAGACGCCAGGATTGTGTGGGGTAGGGTGGGGTGGGAGGTGAGTGGGGGGGTGAGTGGGTTGTAGAAGTTAAGGGGTAATGTTCGCACCCTCCTGTGGAACAGACGCCCCGGAAATTTACTGGGGGATGAACTGGCGTGCTTATACATAAGGGTAAAGAGAAAAAAAGAAAGAAAAGAGAGAGAGAGAGAGAGAGGGTCTCGTTAATTTGCCCTAAACGGCGTAAAGTACATAATTATAAAGCAGTACAATAATTATTCTTGTACGAATAACGAGCATTATGATTTTTTTGACCGAGTTTAACCATTGTCAATCGTTATTGTTGTCCTTGTCGTTGTTATTGTTGTTGTTGTTGTTGTTGTTGTTGTTGTTGTTGTTGTTGATGTGATAGCGAATTCGCGAGAAGAAAAAAAAGAAAAATAAAAGAATATTCGCCGAGAAACGATTGACGTAGATTTAATAAAATACGTATTCGAACGATGTTAGTATGTACACACGTATCATATTATATATGATATCAATACGTACTTGTGTATCCTGTCGAAATTTTTCTTTTCTCTCTCTCTCTCTCTCTCTCTATCCTTTCTTCTCTTTTCCTTTTTTTCCTTTTTACCTGCCCCTCCCCTTACCCCCTCGTTTCTCCCATTTAACTCGGCATCCTGAACCACCCTTTATTCTCTCGGTGATGCTAGTTCAATGAACTAGGCGAGCCAATACGCTGTCTCAAACGGATAGACTTTAATTAAAGCCGAATTCGTGAACGCGTTCGAAGGAAAACAGGAGCCACTAGCTGGTTCAACCCAATCCAACCCAACCTCTAAACAACTCCCCCCTCCAACCCCACCCCCCATCCCTTTAACTATCCCCGGTGTGCTTTTGCTAGAGGTCCGCCGCCATAAAGGCTGAAACGATTTTCTGTTAGTGACATCTGAAATTGGGGAGGGTGGGTGGGTGGTAGGTGGTTGAAGGGTGGGAGGTAGTGGGAGGAGGTAACGAAACCAACCGAGCAAAAACGAAAAATACTAAAGTTCGTTAGTATCGTTCGTATCGTTCGTTCGTTCGTTCGTTCGTATCGTTCGTTCGTTCGTTCGTTTCTAATTCTCGCAGTGATTTTTTACATTGCATGTGTGTATGATTGATTAGAAATGAGATAGAAAGCGAAAGAGAGAGAGAGAGAGAGAGAGAGAGAGAGAAAATAGCAGGACAATTGTTAGGTAACAAATACATTTATCGTTTCGTTTTCTTTTTTTTTGTCCTCATCTTCTTTCCTTTTCTTTTTTTGCTTTTATCTTTCTACTTTTCCTTCATCGTTTGTACATTTTTAGAAAGGAAGAAACGTTCGATTTGATCGGGCCTAGGGATCGTATTCTCTTTAACGTTTCGAAAAATCTATTTGTTTACTTACTTTTATTTTGTTTTGTTTTTTTGTTTTTTTTTTTTTTTTTTTTTTTCTTTTTTGTTAGTATCACCAACAACGCCGTGGTGACGTCCGACGCACGTAGCACGGAACGAGTCGAAATGAAAGTTTAATTAAAGCCGGGAGAGATTACGTCGCGGAACGAAGATCGAGACAACGTAGCTTCGTGCTTTTGTTAGTAAGAGAGAGAGAGAGAGATAGAGAGAGAGAGAGAGAGAGAGAGAGAGAGAGAGAGAAAAAGAGAAAGAGAAAGAAAAAGAAAGAGAGGGAGAGCGAGAGAGAGAGAGAGAGAGCCACGTCCTTCCCCTATTCCTTCTCATCCCCACCTAACCAACCCCCACCCTCACCCTTCTGTTAAAAAGCTCTTCGCGTTTTCTGCCAGTGACATTCGAAATTGGCGACAGTCTGCGTCCACTTCAAGAGCCCAAGGAACGAGATACCATCGCTATGGACGGCACTTATTTTTCTTCTTCTTCTTCGACTTCTTCTTTTTCTCTCTTTTTTTTTTTTTTTGGCGGCTTTTCTCTTTTTTCTTCCACCCTCATGCGTGCTCTTTTCTACTCCTTTTCTTGTCCTTTTCTTGTCCTTGTTATCGTTGGTGAAGTTTGTTGGTCTTTGAAAACACTTTTGGGGGGGGGGGGAGAATAACGATTGACCATCGCGGGACGGTTTTTCTGTTTCCTTTTTTTTTTTTTTTTTTTTAATTTTTTCGTTCGTTCCTTTTAAAAACACTCGAGGAATAATAATCGGTCGTCGCTTTCGGGGACAGGTATTTTTTTATTTTTTTACTTTTTTTTTTATTCATTTATCATTTTCGTTATTTTGTTTTCCCCCTCTTTTTCCTTCTCGTTTTCTAATTTTCTCTCTTCTCGTTCCTTAAAGACACTTGACAATAATAATTAACCATCGCGAGACGGTTTTTTATTCTCCCTTTTTTTTTTATTTATTAATCTTTTTCTTATTTTTTTTTCCCCCTTCTTCCCCCCCCCCCTTTACGTGAACTTCCGTTCCTTGCTCTCTTTCTTCCATTTTTTTATTTATTTTTTTCTAATTGCTCGTATGCTCCTTAACAATCATTTGGGAATAATAATTGACCATATCTAATGGGGGCTTTTAACGGTTTCTCTCTTTTTTTTTTATTTGTTTCTTTTTCCCTTACTTTCTCCCCCCGTGTTTTCTTCCGCTTGATCCTTTTTTCCTTGCTCCGTTTCTTTTCTTCATTTGTTCATTGTTTATTTCTTTCTCGTTTGTTTGTTTTTTCTTTTAACGCTCGAGCTTGATAACCGCCTACTATGGACTTCTATGGACTCTTCGTCTACTTTTTTTTATGTACTTTTTATTTCTTTTATTTTTTTATTTTTTTGTCGTTTTAGAAACACTCGGGAATGAGACAGCGAATTAAAATGCGTTTTTAGATACGTCGGAAAGCGAATGAAAAGACAGAATGAGAGAGAGAGAGAGAGAGAGAGAGAGAGAGTGAGCGAGGATCTGAGAGGAAAGAAGATGAAAATAAATTGAAAATATAGATTGACGAATCATCTCTCTCTCTCTCTCTCTCTTTCTCTTTCTCTCTCTCTCTCTCTCACACACTCTTTTCCTCTCTTTTTTTTTCTTCCCTTTTGTACCCATTTATTTCCCCTCCCTCCACACATTCATGATTTTTCCTCCCTCTCTTTTTTCTTCTTTCATTATTTCTAACAAACACAATTAAAAGGCATTTTTATTATTCGCCGAAAAGCGAATTTCGTCGGAAGGAGAGAAAGACGGAAAGCAAATGTGAGAGAGCGAGAGCGCGGGAGAGAGAGAGAGAGAGAGAGAGAGAGAGAGAGAGAGATAGAAAGAGTTCAATAGGGACGGTAGCGGACGGTGGACGATAATAAAATGAAAAGAAAAATAATAATAAAAAAAACAGGAAACACGGTAATAAAATAGAAAAAAAATTAGAAAAAAGAAGCGAAAAGTAATTACAAAGAAAATTAAAAAAAGGACACGAGAAATAATTAAGGGAAAAAAATAGTTGGACGAATCGTGTCGATAGAATGAAAAAATAATAATAATAACAATATATATAAAAAAAAAAAGAGAGAAAGAGAGAGAGAGAGAGAGAGAGAGAGAGAAGCAAGACGGAAGAAACGATAGAAAGGGTGAAGGGTCTTTGAAGATACCGTCACGTCCTCTGATACTCCACAGAGGGAGGAACTTCTTTCTTTTCCCTCCCTCTCTAACCCCCTCCTCTCTCTCTCTCTCTCTCTCTCTCTCTCTCTTTCATTCTTCAGTCTCCGTTCTTCAATGTCATTCTCTACTTTGTCCGTACCCTTTACCCCCCCCCTCCCCTCCCCCCTTTTCCTTGCCCTCACTCATTTCGTCCATCGTCGTTCTGCCTATACACACTATAACCAGGGTTCGTTATTTTATAATTGGCACTATCCGCCCTCTTTCATGAATTATTCCACGCTTCAATAAAGTCCTGGAATATCGACGAGGTCTCTACGGCTCTTCGTCTCTTTCACTCCCTACCCTCCGACCCCTCCGTCCACCTCCCCCACCCCCCGCAAAACACCCACAACCACCCCAACCCCCAACAAAATCCGCGAACCTTCGCAAACCTCTACGAACCTTCGCGAACCTTCACGATCCCTCCTTCTCTCCTCTCCCCCCTCCCCTCGCCCATCACCCTTCCTATCTATCCCATTTCTTTCGTGATCGATGATACACATTTACAAAGGCACGTTTACTCTTTGAAACAACACTTTATCCCCCTAGATTTCGAAGTTTTTCCTGTTTTCTTGTTTTTTTTTCTTTTTTTTCTCTCTTTTTTTGTTCATTATCATGACAAAAGGAGAGAAGGCGTCGTAGCATTGGACGACGTCGTTGTCGTTTTTGTTGTCGTTGTTGTCGTCGTCGTTGTTGTTGTTGTTATTTTTGTTGTCGTATGGCAGTACGACCAGAGAAATTTATCCTCGGCTCTTTCTTTTTTTTCTCGTCTCTCTCTCTCTCTCTCTCTCTTCTCTGTGTCTGTCCGTGTCTTTGTCCTTCTTTATCACTCTCTCTCTCTCTCTCTCTCTCTCTCTCTCTCTCTTCTTTTTCTTTTTTTTATTTTTTGCTGGAGAATTTTGTAAAGGCCAACGAACGAGACGTAACAAAACGGATTCTCGGTGCCTTTGATCCTCACTGACAGAGAGCGGTCGGACGCGTGAATTTCTAACAAAATTTTCATTATTATTCATACTGTCGTCCGTTTCCCCGCGAGACAAGAGACCAGAAAGTGAGAGAGATACAGAGTGAGAGAGAGAGAGAGAGAGAGAGAGAGAGAGAGAGCAGGAGAGAGAGAGAGAGAGAGAGAGAGAGAGGGAGAAAAGGAAAGAGGAGGGAGAGAAAACGAATAAAATATAAAGATATAAAAAAGAAAGATAAAAAGAAAGAAAAGAAAAGGAAAGGAAAGAAGGAAGGACAGAGAGTGACAGAGATTGAAAGATTGAGATAGAGAGATAGAGAGATAGAGAGAGAGAGAGAGAGAGAGAGAGTAAGAGAGAGAGAGAGAGAGAGAGAAAGAGAGAGAGTAAGAGAGAAAGGGAGAGGGCAAGCGAGCGGAAAAGAATTTTCTCTCTCGTCTGATATTCATCGATGTGAAAGCAATAATAACTCGGTCTATATATCCAACTACTCGGATGGTAGCCCGAATGCAAATGGCGGTATTGGCCGGTAAAATCGCTCGACGCCGCTCGAGACTTTAATGCAAACGTCAAGAGCAGACAGCGCGAGACAAAAAGGAGAAGAAGGAACGTTCGCGTGCTCGAAGCGTGCTTTCCTTTTTCCCACCCCCTGGCCCCCCACTCCCCGCCTCCGTTCCTTTTTCCCCCGTCCCTTCCTCCACCCCTCTTTTTCCTACCAGTTTCCCCATCCCTTTTCACCTTTTCTCTCTGACTTTATCTCAGGGAATGGAAGAAAAAAGAATGAAGGAAAGAGAAAAGGAAAGAGACGAGGGAATAAGGGAAAGAAAGTGTCTTGAGATTTTTCACTCGTCCCTCCCTACACCCCCCTTCCGACACCCCCCTCCCTATCACCTCTCACCGCCGCCAACATCACCGACCCAGCACCTACCACCTACCCATCTCGTATCGGAATACCTAACCTACCTGTCTTGTCCCTACGTCTCTGGTTTCTTATATTCCTTTATTTTTTTTTTCATTTCTTTTCTCTTCTTTATTTCTTGGTTGTCCTTTTTTTTTTTTTAATTTCTTCCTCCTTGTTTCAAGTCTTTTCGTTCTTTCTGTTCTTATTTTTTTTTTTTTTTTTTTTTTTTTTTTTTTTTTTTCATGACCGCGTATTTTTATTGATGTATAGAGATTGTTTTTAGAACTATGATTCAGTAAGACAAGTAATATATATATATATATATATATATAAATGTATGTGTGTACAAGTGTTCCCGAATAAGTATTATAAGAAATTATTTTAGAAATTACTTTGGCCAATCAAAATAATAATAATAATAATAATAATAATAATACTAATAATAATAATAATAATAATAAAAAGAAAAAATGTTCGTGTAAACATATTTTACTCGCGCGCGCACGTGTGCGTGTGTGTGTGTGTGTGTGTGTGTCTACAAAACATCTATAATAATCCATGAATTTTTCGATCTATCTGTTTTTCTTATATTTTTTTTTTATTTATTTTCTATCTTTATTTATTTATTTATTTATTTATTTATTCTTAACTCGTTGCATTTGAAAAGCTCGTACGATAAAGAACATTGCTATAGCTAATACACAATTTGTTAAACTCAATGACGTACGTACATACATATATGAATAACTCGATGCCAAAGTATCGATGAAAGGATGAAATAAAAATATGAAAGAGATGAAAAATATGAAAAATATCGAAAAAGACGTACCGACGGAAAATTCTCTGCCATTTGGACTCCCATTGAAATTTTGTTCTTCGTGCGTTTCGTTTAACTTGAAATATCGATTTTCATCGGGGGAGGGAAAAATGAAAAGAAGAAAAAAAGTA
>OU426869.1:1495021-1497521 GCA_911387685.1 Dolichovespula media
ATTTCATCGATCGACGTATAAGAAAATGTATCCTCGTTAAAATAATTTAATCATCGATATTAATTTAAATATCAATGGAGAATATATTTGTCCGTGTTACTCGAGAGTGTCTTCTTTTTATTTTTTTTCTTTTTTTTTATTTTTTTTTTTATTTTTTGTCGAAACAAGTCTCGAAAGAACGGAAATAACGAGGGAAGAACACAAAAAAAAAAGAAGAAGTTTTAACGTTCGTACCAATTAAACAACGAGAGAAAGACAAACAGAGAGAGACGGAGAGAGAGAGAGAGAGTGTGTGTGTGTGAGAGAGAGAGAAAGAGAGAGAAAGAGAGCGGTGAGGTGAGGTGAGGAGGGGAGGAAGGGGTATATATTGACACGAGTACGATCTTCTAAAGGGATGATGCGCGCTTCGTACGCATTAAACGCACATGCACGACACACGTATACGAGCGCACGTTTATATACATATTCACCTGTGTATATATGTAGTTGACTTTAACACCGATTCTGAAGTATCGAAACAGGCGAATTGTTTCACGGGTCGACGGTCTAGACGCTCTTTGTCCTGGTTAAAGTGCCACCCGCTAATTAACGTGGAATTCGGAATCCCTTCGAGAAGAGGATGCCGGAGGTTGTTGTAGCCTAGGCATCGTGGTTACGAAAGTCTTTCTTCTTGTTTCACTCATTCTCTCTCTCTCTCTCTCTCTCTCTCTCTCTTCCTTTCTCTTTTTCTTTCTCGAGAGAGTTCGAGAACATCGGGTGATCGATCTTGAAATTAGTTCCGCAGACTCTTGACTAAACGTACCTGGAAATATTTATCCTCGAACTGGAACGTAATTTTTAATTAGAGAGCTTAAGTAATTCTTTTTTCATACTTTCTTATTTTTTCTTTGTTTTTTTTTTTTTTGTTTTTTTTTTGTTTTCCCCTACTCTGGTCCTTCTCGTTTCATCATTTTACAATTGTCTGTAACGTATTCCGTCCTTTTAGTATTTAAAAGAATGTTATTTTAATACGCGATGACAGTTGGAAATTATACGATAAATTTAATTTAATTAATTAAATCTGGTTTCGGATCCTCGGTAATCGGATGGCGTAGTATTTTTCTTTTTTTTTTTTTCTTTTCCCTGCCCCCTTTTCGTTTCATCATTTTACAATTTTCTTTCTACCATTAACTCGTCCGTTTCTAGTATTTAAAGGAATATATTTTGTAATTTGCGATAATATTTGAAAAATTACGACAAATGAATTTAATTTGGAAATGAATTCGTTTAATACTTTCTAGTAATTAGAGAGCATAGTATTTTCTTTTTTTTTTTTTTTTTTTTTTTTTTTATCCTTTTACAATTTTCTATCTCTATAAACTCCCCTTTACCGTTTCCAGTAATTTAAAGAAGAATTTTTTTAATTTACGATAATATTTGAAAATTACGATAAATTAATTTCATTTGATTTTGAAATGAATTCGTTTAATACTCCCTAGTAATTAGAGAGTAAAATATCTTCTTTTTCTTTTTATCATTTTACGACTCTTTTCACTATTAACTCTTCCGTTTCTAGTATTGAAAGGAATATATTTTTTTAATTTGCGATAATATTTGAAAAATACGACAAATTAATTTAATTTAATTTAATTTAATTTTTAAATGAATTCCTTCAAGATTCCCAGTAATTAGAGAGCAAAGTATTTTGTGTTGTATTCTATCATTAAAAAAATTTTTTTTTTCTTTTTTTGTAATATTTAAACAAATCCACCATTTTTTACCAATTTAATATTTAAACGATTAACGTCTTTCTCCAATATTTTTAATCCAATATTTTTGATAATATTTAAAAAGTACGATAAACAAATTTAATTACCGAACGAATGATCGAATACGCTTCGGATACGGAGCGATTAGAAAATTAGATATTTTTCTCCGAGTTTTTTTCCTAATTTCATCCTCTAACAAATTCTTCTCGTCATTATCTAATATTCAAACAAATCGAATATATTCGATGATATTAAAAAAAAAAAAAAAAAAACAAGGAGAAGAAAAATTATAACAAACCCCAAAATAAATTGCAATTCAATATTTTTGATAACATTTAAAAAAAAAAAAAGAGGTACGATAAAAAAAAATCTAATTTTCAAACGAATTAACGAATTTCATTTATTGGACGCTTTCGATCTTTCGTAGAGAATTATTCTTTTATAAATAAAATTCTTTCAAACGAACGTTCGATTAATATCGTTCGATTAATCAATTAATTACCTGTAAAAGAAACGGACAGAAGTGAGATTAAAGAGAAAAATTTAGTCGTTAAAAATAATTTTTAATCGATGTACCTACGATATTTTGATTAACGATTAAATAGGATCGTGCAAATAAAAATCAATACAATTGACGAACTGACCTAATTATATCAGAGTCATTGAATCATATACATATGTACATATAGATTCCACGAATCATATTCGCGACCTAGCAAGTTTGTTCTCTCCCTCCCTCCCTCCCCCCCTCT
>OU426869.1:1502521-1510021 GCA_911387685.1 Dolichovespula media
TTTGTCAGACGTATAATCGCGAATTAGAGTTGCGACTTATAATTATTTACGCTAGGAGATGCTAAACGTTTCTATATAATTTCTTTGTTCTAATCTTCTCATCCGTAAAACAAACTCACGAAAAATCTCTTAACGTCTGTTTTCTCACCTCTCCCGTTTCTCCCCTTCCTACCTCTCTCTTTCTCTTTCTCTCCTGGTTTATAATGATTTTTACAACGTGCGTGTATGCATACGGAATATGTCAGAATCGTCGATGTGTCAGATAAATAATTAATTAATTAATCGGCAATTATTTAATGTTGAAATTATTATTTTTTTTTTTCTAATTGAAATTCATAGTCTTTCTTTTTTTAATTGAAATTCATCGTCATTTCTTTTTATTAAAATTCATCATCGTCATCATTTCTCAAGGTTGAGATTTGTAATTTTTTTTAATTGAAGTCAATCGTTTTTTTGTTTTTTTAATTGAGTCATCGTTCTTTTTTTGTTGAATCGAAATTCATCGTCACTTTCTTTTAATTTAAAGCAATCGTCAGTTCTTTTAACATTGAAATCAAACGTAATTTCTTCAAATTAAAGGGAATCGTCATTTTTCTAAATTGTCAATTAATAATCGTCATTTTTTAAATTTGTGACCCATCGTTATTTCTCATAATTGATATCAATCGACATTTTCTAAAATCAGAACTAATCGTCATTTCTTTTTCTTTTTTAAATCAAAAGCAATCGTCCTTTTTTAAAGTCGAAATAAATCGTCATTTTTCTAAATTATAAATTAATCGCCATTTCTTTTTTTCTTTTCAAATGAAATGCAATCGTCATTTCCGATAACCTAAAACAATGTCGTCAATTTTTCCAAAGTTCAAGTCGATCGTCATATCTTCAAAATTGAAATAATTCATTGTTTTTCTTTTTTCTTTTTTCAAAGTCCCAATTGATCATGATCTCTCAATAATTGAAATCAACGGCCGCAATTCGCAATTGAAGTGCAAAATCAATCGCAATACGAAATAAAATTCAAATCATTCGTCGGATCTATTATCTCATAGATACTTTTAATTCTATACGAAAATGTAGTTTTCCCCGATGAAAATTGATATTGAAATAAAATTGGCGAGAGTTACGACGGGCCGTAGGAGTCGGAGGGGGGGGGGGTGGGTCTGGGCGGTGAGGTAGAGGGGGCAGGGGTTGAGGTAGTTGGGGGTCAATGATAGAGAGAGACAGATAGAAAGAGACAGAGAGACCCTACGAGTAATCCGACGCGTTTTCGACGTACCTACGTATGTACATACATCCATATATAATATATTTACACACACACACACACACAACTGCATATATATATTCATATATACATACATATCCGTGACATTTGATCCCGAGGAAAATTTGCCCCTGGAAGCCATTCCTCCCTTCTCCTCCGTACTTTCGTATTTTCTTTTTTTTTTTTCGTCGTTTTTTTTTTTTTTCGTTTCTTCCTTTCTTTTCTGATATCGCACAGTAACAACTATTCATGGGCATACCAAAGTGCAAGCACGGTTAGACTTTGACACGTGCATAAATTCAGAAGGACGTCCTGGAGCATTGTGAGCGCCTTGTCAGAAGGTTCCTCTCGTGCCTTCTTTAGAAATGCCATTTCTCTGCGTCACGCGCTTCTCGTTTCGCGATCTTTCCTTTCTTACCTTCTCCGATGGTGTGTCTGGTGAAGAAAAGAGAAGAAAAGAGAGGAGTGGAGAGGAGAGGAGGGGAGAGAAGAAGTGAGTGCTAGCTCGTGCTGGCTCGTTGAAAGAACGAATACGATATATGCGAATGGAGGAAGATGGATGGACGGACGGACGGACGGACGGATGGACGGACGGATGGACGGATGGATGGATGGATGGATGGATGGATGGATGGATGGAAAGAATGTGAAGGGGGGAAAGAAAAAAAATAATATTGAAGAGAAAGTGATGCTCGGTGAAAGGTCGAAATCATTTCTCGATGAAACGTATTTGATATGGTGAATGATTTTATAGTTTAGTAATGCTTTAGTGTATGATCGTTGTCGTAGTAATTGAATATTAATATTTCATTGAATTACTTGATTATGTGCGTGTGGGTGTGTGTATATATATGTTTGTATGGTCGGAATATTTTCTTTCGATATAACGTAATTTATTAATTTTTTATTTTTTTTTATTTTTTCGTTATATTGAAGATTTTTAAATTATTAATGATATAAATTATTAATAATTTAATAATATTATATATATTATTTATAATCTTTTCAAATGTCAATGTCGTACTAATTAAATATTAATATTTAATTAAGTTACAGTAATAAACTAAACTAAGATATGTACATACAACATACATACATACACAGACAAATATATATAATGACTAAAGACCATTTCTTTCTCGTCAATAAATAATTGAAAAATAAAAAGGTATCTATTTATAAATATTATTATTACAGAGGTAAACTTAATTTTTTCGAAAAAAAATTATCTTATATCACTTTCAAAAAAAAAAAAAAAAACAGCCCGTACGAACGTACATACATATACACATGTCTTCGTATCTATGTACATAAATAATTAATGTTTATTATAAACAAAATCAGAATGATTGATATACTTCTCTTCGTTCGTAATGCAAACACGCTAGAAAAATTCGAACGACAGTTGTTAAAACCATCTCCCTCTCTCTCTCTCTCTCACACACACACTCTTTCTCTCTCTCTCTCTCTCTCTCTCTCTCTCTCTCTGTCAAATTAAAAAAAGAAAAATTAATTTATTTTCAAAACGTTGAATATATTCTCTCCCCTAACCGTTGCGTGTTAGATTGACCGCATGTTGAGCATATCGTTACAATAGACTTCGAGGTTACTTCGAGACGATATTTCATTGCCCACAAAGCAAAAGTCAAGGTCCTTTCTCTCTCTCTCTCTCTTTCTCTCTCTCTCTCTCTTCTCTCTCACTCTCTCTCTCTCTCTCTCTCTCTCTCTGTCTCTTTTTTTTCCCTATTTATATTCCCTCTTTCGCAATCAACTCGCAAATAACGACCGTCGTAACGCATATGTGAACATACACATACTATAACATCTATCTATTGTATACATACATACATACATACATACATACATACATACATACATACATACATATATATATATATTGTTATACAAACGAACGCATACAAAGATGGCGGAAGGTAGAGAGGAGAGTAGGGTAAAAGATGAAGAGGGTGAGAAAAATGGACAGAAATAAAAGGGGGGTGAAGAGGAGAAAAGAGTGAGAGAGAGAGAGAGAGAGAGAGAGAGAGAGAGTGTGTGTGTTCATACTCGGACATTATGGGACATTAATGGTGAAAAGAGGATTTAGGGTAAGGATAAGGGTAAGGGAGAAGAGAGGGAGTGAAACAGTTGGTTCATTTATACCGTTTAAATCGACGAAAAGAAAGGAAGAAAAAAGAAGAAATCATTTAATTTTCGACATTTGTTTTTCTACGTAGCAAAAAAAAATTATTTCTTTTCTTTTTTTTTCTTTCTTTTATTTTTTTTCTTTTTTTTCTTTTTTTTTTTTTTTTTAACGAACTAACGACGTCCCGACGTAGTTCTCACGACGTACCAATGGAGAAACAAAAATTCTAACTTGCATACCACTCCTCCCGGTGATATTTATATATAAATGTTCTACCACTCGACGACCATCTTGTCGTACATCTGTACGCACACATCCATACATCCATACGCACACACGTGTATGTATGAATGTACGTATTTTAACTACTATTTAACACGTCGTATAGAAGAGCTATATACCACGCATACATGCATAGTACATTCGTCATTTCGTTTTCTTCTTATCGTCGACAAGCTTTTTCGCAGGTTTTGCGAATGCTCGAGACACACAAACGTGCACATCCACGAAGTTGAACGTACTACTACACGTACGTAATACAGATCGGTCACGATCCTTTTTCCAAGGCAAAAATAGAAACTCGAATATGCGAAATATTCCGAAGGGTAAGGTCCTCGAGTTTCTCGAGACTACGTTACAGTCAATATTTCGCATCTCGATTTCTGCTTTGTTCTCCCACGGATATTGCTTCCTTTTTCATCTCTCTCTCTCTCTCTCTCTCTCTCTCTCACTTTTATTTCTCTTTTTATATCTTTTATAACTTCAATATCACATTTCACAGAAATTTGCCCACTTTTTTTCATCATATTTTTTCTTCTTTGTTTTTTATGATCAAAAAACGTTTCTACCATCATCATCGATTTTGTGTCTTTCGAAATTTTTACGAATTTTTGCGATGTCAATTGAATTATTAGTATATTATTTTCGTCTTCTTCTTCTTCTTCTTCTTCTTCTTCTTCTTTTACTAAGTTAGAGAAACTCTAAATATAAAGTTTTCTCTTTCATTATTATTATTATTATTATTATTATTATTATTATTATTATTATTATTATTATTATTATTATTATTATTATTATTATTATTATTCTTTAGTTATTATTGATTGGTATTTATTATTTATTATTTATTTATTATTTATTATTATTATTATTATTATTATTATTATTATTTAGTTATTATTGATTGGTATTTATTATTTATTATTTATTTATTATTTATTATTATTATTATTATTATATATTTATTATTTATTATTGTTGTTATTATTATTATTATTATTATTAATCTTACTATGTATGTATTATATTTGTATACGTAAGATACATATACGAATGTCATGTATCTCCCTATGGTACATCAGGAATAGGCACGTTTTTGCTTTTCGTCTACCACGAAAACCCCTTTCTTTCTTCTTCTTCTTCCTTTTCTACGGCGTGTCGTGAAATTAAATTTCAAAAAGAGCGAACAACCTTTGGCCGGCTCTCCGCCTTCATATAATACTTCACACATAGTCTCTAGCTAGCGAAAGAGTTAGAAAGAGTTAGAAAAAGAAAGCGAGAGAGAGAGAGAAAGAGAGGGAGAGAGATAGAGAGAGAATGTGTGTGCATATATATATATATATATATATATATATATATATATATATATATATACAGGGTGTCCCACGCCATTGGTGCAAGATGTATCTCTTAAACGATTGAATATAGAAAATAGATGTTATAATTCAATGTTAAATGATATTAGACGGTGCACAATACGTAAATAATTTTACACGCTTTTTATTGCGCATCAGTAGGTCAGAAAATAATGCAACTGCACTTTTCTTTTCCATTTTTTTTTCTTTTTTAACGGGAATCTATACTTTTGACACTGCACCAGCTGATGCAGTCAGTCTTTCGTGCTCTACGTAAAAGTATTAACACAGTTATATATCTCCAAACCTATAAGTTGAGATGTTATTGTCCGTTCGTTTCAACATTTTTCGAAGAACTTAAATAATTCAAAATGATTTTAGCTGCGATAATCTCCTAAACGTACAAATTTAGGACATAATTAAGTCGATACTTCGGTGTAGAGCATAACGAAAAAAAAAAAAAAGCTGCATCGATCGGTGCGATCAAAAGTATATTTCCATAAAAAAGGAAAAAAATAAAAAGATGCAATTGCATTTTTCTGATCACACCGATGCACATGAGTGCATAAAATCATTTGCGTATTATGCGTCGTCCAATAACATTTAACTTTGGCCCAAAGTAACATTTCTTTTCACTTTTCTAAGCGTTCAAAGGACATCTAGCCTGTATCGGTTAGCCGTCGGACACCCTATATATAAAGAAGCGGAGATTTCGTGCGCGTTAACCGTGAAATTATTTCGGTATAGAGTCAACGGAGAAATGAAACTTTAATGCGGAAGGCAAAATCTATGGACGACCGAGTTAGAGTTAGATGTTAATAAAAAGTTTTTCAAAGCTATTCGTGAACGATGATCACCTCGTAAACACTTTTACGTGAGTAACACCATAATACATACGTATGTACATACGTAAATACGAACGATCATTTTCGTGATCGATCAATCGATATCTTGTTATTTTTCTCGGCAAAATAAAAAAATAAAAAAATAAATAAAAACGAAAAAGAAAAATGGAAAAAGAAATGAAACATAAAGAACCGAATAATTACGATACCCAACTCCTCGAATAGAAGCGGCCAATGGATAGGTAGGAGGTAGGGGGTGGGGATTGGATAGGGTTGGAGAGGCGTAAGAATGTTCACGTTCAATTCATTGATAGATAGGAATAAACCCAGCGTGTAGATCGTGCCATCGTAAAATACGAAATCGTCGAAACTCGGGCACCATTACAAACATACATACATACATACATACATACGTACATACATACATACGTACGTACAAACATACATATATACGTACATACATTTATGCATGCATACAAACACATAAATAAGTGTACATTTACGTAAGTACGTAAGTACGTAAGTATCTCTCTTCCAGCGCACAACCACAAAGAGCAATGGGGACGAGGACATAGAATAGAATTCTCTCGAAGTTGGTCAAGAGCAACTAAACGGCTCAGAGAGATGTCCGAACCATGCGTTCAAAACCTTCTCCACTCGACTGCCACCCCCTTCTCCCGGCCGTTCCAACCCTTCCCCCGTTGTCCCCCTAACCCCTCAAGCCCCGAAGCCCCACACACCTCCGCCCACACTCCAGCCCGTTAGCGACTACGAAACTCTCGGACTGAGAAACAGAAGAGAACAGAAGAGAAACCGAGTGGAAGCTTAAAAGCGATTGTCAGGGACAACCAAACCATCCACCCCTCTATCCGCCACTCTGTCTCACCCTCCGCCACTATCTACACCCCTCTACCGTATAAACTTCGAGTTGGTTCACCGTTGTGGCTTTTACTGTGCGTCGACATGGCACTTTCGAAGAAGGGAAGAAAGAGACAGACAGAGAAAGAGAGATAGAGATAGAGATAGAGATAGAGAGAATACCTTTACATCAGTCTTCTCCCTCTCTCTCTCTCTCTCTCTCTCACTCCTTCGAAGGTTTCTATTAAAGGTTTCCATCGGAGGATCATGAAAGAGAGTTTTGACCGAACTACAGTCCACGATATAGAGGGCAAAACCATTTAGAGAACCGAAATGTTACCGTAGGACGAATAAATGTTGGGAGTTTATGTCTTACGTACAATTTCACTCACCGAAATGTACATACGTACACCAAGCATGTTTGGGTACATACATATCTATCTATCTGACTGTTTATCTATCTATGCATCTATCTATCTATTTATTTATATATCTACTCCGACTTCCCTCGAACCATCCCAATTCCTTCTCTATAACCGTTTTTGTTCTATACAGTTTAACGTCGAATGTTCAAACTCCTTAGACATTCTGCACGAAACTGTTTGTGACACACGACTCAACTCCCATTTCCCTCTCCACCAATACACTTTATAAACACGCATATCCTATTTTCTATTCTGTCATCTAAGTACCTGTATGTATATATGTATGTACATATATATATATATATATATATATATATATATATATATATAT
>OU426869.1:1520021-1535021 GCA_911387685.1 Dolichovespula media
TGTTACTACTACTCTTCGTCATAGTCGTCGTCGTCGTCGTCGTCGTCATCATCGTCATCCTCGTCGTCACAGTCGTCGTAGCTCGTTCGCGCGAGCGTTTGCGGACGGCCAGGCCGCATGATTAAATTTGAATTTTCCCTATTCCCTACCTCACCCAACCAACCAACCCAACCAACCCAACCAACCCAACCAACCAACCAACCAACCAACCCAACCACCCACCTACAAATCCCTTATCCCCCTCGCCTCCCGCTCACCGAATACCGGATGAGAGTTAATTTACAGAGGTGCCGGCGATAGGGGCCAATCTGCAATTCCGGTACTATCGCGAATTACATTTTCACATCATTCCGTTATAAACGGATCGGTACAAATTACATTTTTTTTTTTGCTTCCCCCCCCCTCTCTCTCTCTCCCCCCTCATACCTACCCCCCTTACATTTCCTTTCCTTTTCCTTATCATTTTTCTTTTGCTTTTTAAACTTTTACCTTTTACTTCTCTTCTTTTCTCGGTTTTCATTTCCTCCCGAATAATGATCAATAATAACCGATTAATTAATTAATAATAACCAATTGCGAGATCGAAAGGTTCTGTTGTTAATTATTGTCCCGTTTTTTATTATTATAATATTATATTTAGAAATTATTCATTGAAAAAGTTATTCTAACGATATATATATATATATATATATGAATATGTATGTATACGTAAAAGACGCAGGTTACACGCGATTGGGGAATTTAAAAAGGGGACATAAAAAAAAAGAGAAAAAGCAAAGAAGTTTAGAAAGATGTAACCGAGATGTGTCCGAGATTTTATTGTTTTATTTTCAATTGTTTTTTGAATTACATAAAAAGATTTTATTTTTTCTTTTGTTAAATTGATCGAATTGGTAGAAAAAGAAAAACAAGAAATGCCTATTAACTGACGAGGGTGAGAATTTTTTGATCAATTGTTTCGTAGTCTGGCACGTGCCGCGACGTTCGGCCCTCGGATTATACCCCCCCTCCTCTTCTCCTCCTCCCCACCCAGTCGGTTAACTCGTTCTGATTCTGATACTACCACTATGTATTGTATACTATATTACTCCTGTAAATTTTACCTTTTCAGGAATTTATTTGGGTCATTCATTCATTCATTCATTCTTCTCTGAGTTTTATAATGGCACGCTTTAATTGAAAAAAAAAAAAAAGAAAATTAATATAATTCATTCAAAAGTTCATTCTTTCGTTTCATTCATTCAAAAGTTCATTAATCCGTTTCATTCATTCAAAAGTTTATTAATCCGTTTCGTTCATTCAAAAGTTCATCCATTCGTTTCACTCCATTCAAAAGTTCATCCATTCGTTTCATTTCATTTATTCATCCGTTTCGTTCATTCATAAGTATATTTTTTATTTCATTCATTCATAAGTTCATCCTTTCATTTCATTCATTCATTTGTTTTATTAATTCAGAAGTTCACTCATTCATTTGTTTTATTCATTCTGAAGTTATTTCATTCATTTGTTCTTTTTTACGCTTTATAACGGTACTATTTAATTTCAAAAAAGAAAAGAAATTTTCAACATAATTCGTTGAACTATATAGAAAAAGAAAACCATAAAAACTTTCTAAATCATATATTAATAATAGTTCTTTTATTCTACCCATATGATTATCGAATAAACGCGCATACGATTATCCTAATTATTACTATCAATTAATTAATTAATTAACAAATATAATTAACAGTGCGTTGAAATTAAAATATTACAATTGATGAATCGTTATCAGTCATTAATCGTCATCGTTCGATTGCGATCGTTAATTTGATGAATGATCGGAGGTTTAACGAATGTACATACGTACATACATACATGGATAAATATATAAATATAATAAAGTGTAAGTGAACCAATCAGAAATGGAGCAATCAGAAGATAATGAAACGTTGAAATAGGTTACGCGTTATCTAGATTTTTACTTAGGGTTGTTCAAAGTGTTGTTTATACATACATAAATACATATGTAGTAACCAAAGCGTCGCATACGCGTTATTATAGTTGGTTGCGACGTATCGATATCACGACTATGAAACTGTGAGAGATAGGCAGATTAAAAGAGAGAGAGAGAGAGAGAGAGAGAGGGCTTACCATTCTGCATATGCATGGCCGCCTGTCTGTGTATATATCGTATGTGCATGAACGTTCTCAAAGTCGACTTCCACCTCGATCACTATACATTATTCCGCCCTAAACGCGCCGCACCTCCATTAATATTGATGCCCTACGTAGCTCCTTGTAGGCTTTCCAAAGAGAGAGAGAGAGATAGTGAGTGAGTGAGTGAGTGAGTGAGAAAGAAAGAGAGAGAAAGAGAGAGAGAGAGAGAGAGAGAGGGTGGGATATACGTTTATATACGGTGTTAAGAAAGCATCGATTACACCGATTAGAAATGTTATAGTAATAGGAAGGGAAGGATTTTCTTCTTTACTTTTTTATTTTTATTTTTATTTTTTTTTTTTATAGGAACGATATGGGGACTTTCGTTTTATTTATTTATATTTTGTTTCTCTAGTTATAGTCAGTAGTTAATATTTTTGTTTCGTTCGGTTTCGTTTTTATCAATTTCTTTCTTCTATCGAAACGATATAGGGACTTTCGTTTTATTTATTTATTTTTCTCTAGTAATAGTTACTAGTTAATATTTTTTTTTTTATTTGGTTTCGTTTCTTTATATGATATATATATATATATATATATATATATATATATATATATATCATTCACGCTCGCACAATTTATTTTACGCGAGTATTTGTTTTGTTTATGGTGTTTTTTCTGTTTTCTTCTTTATTTTTGTTTTTCTCTGCTTTTTTTCTTTCTTTTTCTTTTCTTTTATTTATTTATTTTTTTTTAAATCTCGTTTCATGCTTGCTCGATAATCGCAACCAATAATATTCGTTTTGTTTGTTCTTCCATTTTTGTTTTTCTTTTTACTTTGTTTTTTTTTTTTTCTTTCATATTACCATTCGTTTTGCTTGTCGTATTTCTTCTGGCTTTTTTTATTTTTTATTTTATTTTATTCAAAATTTCATTCACGTACGTCCGATAATCAACGCTCGCCCGAGTATTCATTTTTTATTGTCGCTTCCCCCCCCCCCCCTTTTATTATTGTTATTTCTATTTTTCTTTGTATATTTATTTATTTATTTTCTTTAAAAAGTCATTCTAGTTTGCACGACAATTACATTTATTCATATCGTTTGTCGTTTCTTTCCTTTTTTTGTTTCCTTTCTCTTCCAAAAAATCTCACTCACGCTTAGCTTCGACAATCGCGAATATTCATTTTGTTTTACTTTTCGTTTTATTTGACGAAATCTCGTTTACGCTTTGTCGACGATCTCGAATACCACTCTCGTTCGTTGTTTCTTTTTCTTCTCAAAATCTCATTCATACTCTCTCGACAATCGCGAGTATTTATTTTTTGTTGTGTTTTCTTTTTCATTTTCTTTTTTATCTTTTTTCTCGAAATCTCATTCACGCTTAGCTTCGACAAACGCGAGTATTCATTTTTTGTTGTTTTTTTCCATTTCCTTTTCTATCTTTTTCTTTTTTTCAAAATCTCATTCACGCATGGCTTCGATAATCGCGAGTATTCATTTTTTTCAATCGTTCTTTTCTTTCCTTTTTTTCTCTTTTTCTTTTCAAAATCTGATTCACGCTTAGCTTCGACATTCGCGACTATAGATTCTTTATTTGATCATCCTTTTCTTTACTTTTTCTTTTTCATTTTCAAAATCTCATTCACGTTTGCACGACAATCGATGCTAGGTATTCATTTTTCGATTCTCATTCTTTTTTCTCCCATTCCTTTTTTTTTCTTTTTTCTTTTTTCTTTTACGAATATCCGACTGTTGTCTTCAACGACGACGTTCGTAGACTCTCTCTCTCTCTCTCTCTCTCTCTCTCTCTCTCTCTTGTATATATAAATATTTTTACCGAAAAATATATTTATAAAGGGCAGCAAGAAAGTGTCTAGGAAAAGCGATACAAATTGTTCCACTTAATACCTCTTAGTTCTTTTTTGGCTCAATGTTGCCACCGGTAAAACAAAACTGGCAGCGTTTGTGTCACGGTGGAGGGGGAGGGGGGAGGGCAAGGGGTGAAGACGAAGGAAAGTCACAGGCGAGGTAAGGCGTTGCATTATTTATAGAAACCTTAGGCGGACGCCTAATCCTGGTCTGAGACTGTCTCCTGACTAATGTTCCTTTCGCATGGTAAGACTGGGTGGGAGAATAAAAAAAAAAAAAAAGAAAAAAAAACTACACCGGTAATTGGCCCACCGAGAGAAACCGAGGATTCCTCTGTTCGCCTCTTTTTTCTTTAATCTTATCGATTAATCGATTTATTATCGAGTTTCGTATCGTTCATGAACGTATTCGATAAAGTATCGATCTAATACGAATTAATCAAAATGAAGATGTTATTCGGTCGATGGGCGGCCAATCGTGTTGAAAAATTCGAAAGATTTTTAATTTTTTTTTTTTTTTTACGATTAAAATATATTATAATGTAACGTCGTGCAACTTCAAAATTATACTTGTGTGTGAGTGTGTGTGTGTGTGTGTGTGTGTTTATATTTTTTAAATCTTATTTCATTTTATAACTATGCAATATTATTCGTCAGCTCATATATCTACGAAATTTTTAATGTTTTTTTCCTTTCCTTTCTTCTTCTTTTTTTAAAAATCTGATTTATATACTTAATACTTCGATTGTTATTCTATTTATTATATTATACGTATCTATATGTATTTATGTATTTTATACTTAAGAAGTTTTTAATATTTTTTTTTTTTTTAATCAGATTTATATACTTAATATAATATAATAATAATATTTTATGATAAATAAATAAATAAATAAATAAATATATATATATATATATATATATATATATATATATATATATATAAGTTGTTCAAAATATAATATTAGAAAATTCTATTACGAAAAACACCTCACAATTATTCAAGAAAAAATTGTTAAGAGAAAAATTTTTTTTAAAAAGTTAATAATGTTATAGCATTTATTGGTTTTTTTTTCTTTTCATTTATTCATTTAATGAAAAGTTTCGAGAATATTTCGAGATCAATTTTATTTTGTTTTATTTTGTTGTTGTTATTGTTTTAATAGGAAATTATACATTTTTTTTATAATAACACCATGTTCTACGAAACAAAAAACATATATATATATATACATATATATATATATATATATATATATATACACATACATATATACATGTAAGTAATTTTTGTTCGAAATCTAATTATAATTTAACTTTTTTGCTTTAATTTAATCTTGATTTTTTTATTCGAAAAAAAGAACCCGAGAAAGAAAAAGCAAAGTTCATTTATCAAAGATCATATCAATGGATCGTAAAAATACGAATTTGATAAAGATCGTAAATTATGGACGGGGAGTAAACGTTGTTTACTCGATACAAACAAAACAAAACGTCGTAACTTCACTACGATCGACGGATACTATTTGTAACTATTGTTTCTTTTTATTTCTTTCTTTCTTTCTTTCTTTATTTATTTATTTATTTATTTATTTATTTTTCTTCTTTTTTTCTTGGATCGTAGACCAAGCAAGTTTACGACAACGAAAAAGTATTAATACGTATTTATTATACGACTTGGAGCTACCAATCGATAACTGAGAAATCGTGATAATGCTTATCGCTAAATAAATATCGTGTAAATAGTAAACCTGTCTTGTAACATATATTGCAAATGACCGTCGTGGGTGTTCCAAGAAATCCCTCCCTCTCTCTCTCTCTCTCTCTCTCTCTCTCTCTCTCTCTCTCTCTCTCTCTCTCTCTATCACTCACTCTTTCTTCTTATTTCTCTCTATTGGTCTCTCTTTCTTTTTCTTTCTCCCTTTCTTTCTCTTTCACTCATTCTTTCTATCTCTTTCTTACTCTCTCTTTATCTTCCTCTTTATCGCTCCCCTTTAACCCACCTCAATTTTCATTAGTGAAAGAAAGATGTAGATAGCGAAATAGATTTATGTAGCCCGCATATTGTCTCCTATATTACTATATTAAATCTATTTCCAGTTGGGGATGGTATATGTAAGGTTGGATACGTTCGAACATTTTTTTATATATCGAGCTGACATCAAGAAAATGAAAAAATATAAAAGGAAAAAGAAAAGAAATAAACAAATGAATGAATAAATAAAAAAGTAAAAGATTCTCCCTTAACGAGATACACCTTCATTTTTTCAAACGATAAATTAATATTTTCGATCGTTCGAGTGAAATTGATTTTCTTTCTTCTTTGTTAATTTTTCCCCCCTTTTTTTCTTATTTTCATTTTTGACGCTTCGTTCGACGCAACTCTTAAATAATAATAATAATAATAATAATAATAATAATAATAATAATAATAATAATAATAATAATACTGAATTATACTAATAATAATAATATTATTATTATTAATTAATGATAATAATAAAAAAATTCTTCCAAACGATAAACTTACGTTTTTCAAAAAGATTCATTAAAATATTTTCTATTCGTTCGAGTGAAATGGATTTATTTTATCTCCTTTCTTTTCTTTCTTTCTCATCTTTCTTCCTTTTCTTTTTCCTTCTTACTTGTTTTTTTCTTCAACGCATCGTTCGACGATAAAAATTCTCTCGAAAATTTAGTAGGAGCCTCAAGGCAAGGAAGAGAGGGATTATCGAGATACATACATACATATACATATATATATATATATACATGTGTATATATATATATATATATACATACATACACATGTATATACACATGTATATACATACATACATACATACATAGCCTTCTTTTCCCTATCATCTCTTCGGTCCTGTGGCAGAACGGACGGCCACTTATTCGCTCGTTTTCCCCATATAAGTATAGTCCTATGCAAAACAACCCTGTTACGTATATACATACATATATATACACACACACACATATACATACATACATACAACTTCTTGTTTGCTCGTTGAATATCATCTTTGACGCGTTCTCTCGATCGCCTAGAGGAGAAAAGAAAAGAAATGAAAAAAAAGGAGAGCGAGAGAGAAAGAGAGAGAGAGAGAGAGAGAGAGAGAGAGAGAGAGAGAGAGAGAGAGAGAGAGAGAGAGAAATCAAACGTAACGAAATGAAACGAAATAAAAAAATAAAAAAACGAACAAACACACAAACTTTATTGGCATCCGATTAATTTTAACCATTGAAAAAAAAATAAATAAAATTTCGATAAACGTTTCGCATTGCATATGTACGTAAATAATAACGTATGTTATTACGATGAAGGTACGTTATCAAATCAAACGTTATGCGTAGCGATTGAAGGGATGTCTGGAGCGGAGTGTGGGCAGGGGCAAAGGGGGGAGGGAGATATGCAAAATCGACACGTTCGTTCATATATAATGATATTTATATGGTCATAAAGTGAACGTTGATAACAACGTTTTCTCGGTTTTTTTCTTTTTTTGTTTTTTGTTATTAAACGCGCGTCTGCCGGGAAACTTATTGATCGATCCGTATCTGCTGACTTCGATCTCGTAAAAAAAAAAAAAAATAAAATAAAGTAAGAAGGGAAAAAGAAGGAAAACGATAAAAAAATTAACGATAACGAAACGAAAACGTACGAACGAACATTCTGTTCGCGATCATTGATTTTTAACTTCCTTTTAATTTTTTTTGTTTGATTTTTGTTAATCTTTTAATTATTCATTATTTCTTCGCTTAATCGTACATTTTAATTGTTTATATTATGAAAATGAACAAACGATACGTTTCTCATTGCACGCGTGATAATAAGCATATGTTATTAAAACGAACGCATACTTGCAAATCGAACGTCCATGCGTATCGATTGGAGGAGGCTGGACGGGGGTTGCGTCTGGGGGGTTAGGGGGGATGGTAGCAATAGAAAATCGATCGTTTCGAATTGCAGCCGAAGAAATTTAATAATTTAATTAAAAACGTTCTTCGTACTTCTGTTTGCTTTTTTTTTCTTTTCATTTTTTTTAATCAAACGCATAATAATTTTTTATTCCTTCCCGTTATAGTTTAAACATCGAATCGCGAGAGAGAGAGAGAGAGAGAGAGAGAGAGAGAGAGAGAGTGAGAGAGAGAGAACAAAATGCAATTAAACGTAGAAAGAGAAACTTTTTGTTTGGTCTGTACATAAAAGCGATGACTTACTGATCATAGGTTGATTTATATTCAATAACCAGGCAGTATACGCAGGGCTAGTTACTAACACAAAGACTCTGCGTACAATCACTACGTTCACCATAAACGTAGATAGAATACGTCGAACGATCGGCCAATGCCATAACTTCGTCTCTCTCTCTCTCTCTCTCTCTCTTTCTCTCACATACTCGTACATGTATGTATGTATTTATGTATGTATCTATGTATGTTCGTGATACCATGTTTGCAGGCTTATGCACGTTCAAGCTCGCGTGTACATAGTGGGTAGGTATAGTTAAAGGGTCAGAGAAACCGATAAGGCAAATCCGACGATTGGTTCTCCGTTTTCGTGGAAAACCTTCTTAGGTTTAAAGTAGTTTTCATCATTCAGAAATAATTGTTAAACGTCGGATTCGATTATTATCAAACTCTAGACGGGTCGGGTTTTACGTGGATATATATATATACGTGGATATCATATATATATATATATATATTACAGAAACAATGATGCGACGCATTTATAATATAAAATAAATATTTGTATTAATGTATATATGTATATATGTTATAGGGTTATAGAAACACAATTATACGTTACATATTTAATATAATATATACATATATATTACAGAAACAATGATGCGACGCATTTATAATATAAAATAAATATTTGTATTAATGTATATATGTATATATGTTGTACGGTTATAGAAACATAATTATACGTTACATATTTAATATAATATATATATATATATATTTCCTTTACTATATCATAAAGTATAGATGAACAAGATATATAAATATGCGTGTGTATCTAAGCGTATTTTATACATATAAAGTTCGACTGAATCTTTTTCTCAATAATAACAAAAAATTTCTTTTCCAAATATAATTTTTCTCAATAATAACGAAAGTTATTCTGTCAATAATAACAACAATTACATTTCTCGAAACTTTTACAACCGATTACATGCCCTACCTTTATTAAAACTATGCGATACATAATATATACGCATATTATGTATGAAATATAACGTATGCATGTAGATACGTAGAATACAACTTCTAACATCGTAACGACGATAGGGGAATAACCAATTGCTACATATATGCATACATATATACATACATACATACATATATATATATATATATATATATATATATATGTATATATATGTATATATATATATGTATATCATTTTGCTCGAGTGCATCGTACTCTATAGTTTTAAGGGATGGAGAAGGTACGGAGGGGGAGGTACGTCGGGGGACGAACGTCGCTCTATTAACGCGCTCATATTTAATATTCCATTCCCGTCGTTCAACCACGACATCCGGTTCTCTCTCTCTCTCTCTCTCTCTCTCTCTCTCTCCCTTCTTCCTCTCTTTCCCGTCTCTCTCTTTTTAAAATTTATATATCGGTACAAAGTAGACGTGTACGAGATTGCTCCCACTCAGAAAGTAAAGAAACCGGAAACTGCATTTGATTAAGACCTCCATGTAACGTCTCTCCCAATGCCAAATCGAGGAAGGTGCTTTACTCTCTCTCTCTCTCTCTCTCTCTTTCTCTTTCTCCCTCTATTACGATAGTTCCTTTGACAAAGCGCCTTTTGATTGGGCTTCGTTTTTTTCTCTCTCTTTCTCTTTCTCTCTCTTTGTTTTATTTCCCTCTCTCTCTCTCTCTCTCTCTCTCCTCTCTCTCTCTCTCTCTCTCTCTCTCTCTCTCTCTCTCTCTCTCTCTCTCTCTCTCTCTCTCTCTCTCTCTCTCTCTCTCTCTCTCTCTCTCTCTCTCTCTCTCTCATACATTCGCGACAACACAGAGGGGAAAGATGAGTTGGTGGGGAGTATTGGATAGATTGAGGTGGGGAGGAGGTGGGTGGTACAGGAGACACGAGACGAGACTAGACTTAACGAGAGAGAGATAGAAAGAGAGAAAGAGAGAGAGAGAGAGAGAGAGAGAGAGAGAGAAGAGGGTGAATCGGATCGTACTCGAGGGTCGAGCTAAAGGACGCTCGTAAATTGATTTATAAGCGCGTTTATTCGAGAAATAATGCGAGGGTGCTCTTCCTCTTCTTCTTCCTCTTCCTCTTCTTCCTCTTCTTCCTCTTCTTCTCCCTCCTTTTGTATTTTTCTCCTCTTACTTTCTTGTCCTTTCATTTTTTTCTACTCTTCTCTTCTCTTTTGATCTTTTTTCCTTTTCATTTCTATCGAAATCATTTCTCTCGAACGTGTTTCGTTTATAGAACCGACGTGGACGCGACAACTGGCAGCAAAAGTGGTACTCTGAAATTTGTGAGGACCCTATCGAATATATCGAAGGACGAAGGTGGCGTAGCTCATATGCGTTGCGAGGCAGTTGGTGATCCACCACCTATCAAAATACGTTGGTACAAAAATGAAGCACCCCTTGAAGAGAAACGACCGAAAATTACTATAAGGAAGATTCATGCTCAGGTATTAATTAATATAAATTTTTAATATAAATTGAATGTGGAAAAGAAATTAATTAAATGTATATATTATATATATGAAATATTAAATATATATATATATATATATATATATATATATATATATATATATATAATTGTCAAAGAAGTATTATATGAGTCAAATTGTAATTATTTATATAAATTAATTAAATATAGATATGCATAAATATACATATTATTTAGATGTAAAATATATTTTTGTTATATCTAAAGTTATAATAAAAACTTATATATAATTAACCAAAAATTATAATATCTGTCAAATTTTAAGGATTTATATAAATTAATAGAAGGTTTAATATAAATAAAATATTATAAAAATTGAATTATATATATATATATATATATATATATATATATATATATATAAATAAATATTAATTATATGTAAAATATATTTTTTTTTATATATATAAAATTATTTAAATAATACATACACATATATTATTAGCAAAGAAATATAATATGAGTCAAATTTTAATGATTTATGTAAATTAATTAAATATATATATTTATTTACATTAGTTATATATAAAATATATTTTTTATTATATATAAAATTATAATAAAAATGATATCTATAATACATGAAATTAGCAAAGAAGAATAATATAAGTCAAATTTTATAGACGAAACATGATAAATATATTCTACATGAATATTACTTACTTTACGATTTTAATACTACGAATCAATTACACTTATTTCTCTCTTATCTCAAATTTTAATAGTATCAACACGTCATAAATACGTTACGATAACGAGAATAAAAATTACAAATTAGAGTCGCACTGTTTTTCACTCATTAACATTAAAATATGATTCATGCATAATTGGAATATTAAATACGCTTATATCGTTCAAAATGTTAAACATTTCGTGACTTCGTACAATATTATCGTAGTATACATAATCATGAGGCTTAACAGTTAAAGACATTTCATGTTCGTTCAAATAAATATTACTTAATATTATTACATGACCGAAAAATTATCGTCGATATAACACTTTTCATCGTTGCTAAACAAATTTTTACCACGAATTTGAAAAAAAAAAGATAAGAAAGAATAGAACATTTTCTTGTCAAAAGTAAATACGTTTTCGTAAAAAAAAAAAAAAAAAAAAATAAACAAATACATTAATTGTTTTTAATCCGACGAAACGATATTTATTGTCGTCAATCCTTTTCTTCTTCCTTTGTTTTTTTTTTTTTGTTAATTTACGTCCAAAATTTAAATATCTAATCTTAGCATAAATTAGATATCATTATAAACGCATTCTAGCATTCTAATGATTCTCTGAATCGTCGTAATCTTTATTCCTTTATTTTTTCTTCTCTCTTTTTCTTTTTTTTTCTTTTTTTTTTTTTTTTTCTTTACCCGTCCATCAAAAGATACAAGAACGTAATAGTGTTCGGTCGGATTAAAACCAAATAATAATTATTCGTCGATAACACTAAAAAAAAAAATAAAACACAACATTATGTTACAGGCACACGAGCACGCAGCTAAGAACATAGCCGGTAGTCGTCTTAAGATCACTAACCTCGACGTTTCCGACGTTGGATTTTACTCGTGTCGCGTGACCAATGGTAAAGATCAGATTCAAAGCGAGGGCACCCTAAGGGTCGATTCAACACAGAAATGGCAAGGCAAGTTAAACCAAACTTTTACAATTTCATTATTTTCCATTCGTTTTTCTATTCTTCAAATAATCGTAGCAAACGAACAAACGTTATTATCTTTAATATTAATTACATTAACCTGTGTGTGTGTGTGTGTGTGTGTGATCGTTTTTATTGAACATCATTAACTTGTGCGATCATTTTTAAATTAATCCATTGACTTACATGGTCATTGTAATTGCTCATTAATTTATTATCATTTTAATTAATCATATACGAGTCAAGTAAGTATGCAATTAATTGATCAAACGATATATGGAAAAAAATATTTCATGACAGCGCCGAAACTTCGATAATTTATCGATATAATTATTAATAATTTCATTACGTCGAATTATAAAATCGTATATTATAAGAATTATTAAAAAAAAAAGACCGTAACGTATGATCGATCCATTTCTCAAATCGTCACTCTTTCACGAATCCACAGATTTATATATATATAAAATAATATATATATATATATATAACATAATAATTTATATATTATATGAATATATAATATATATAATATAAAATATATGATATACTAGGTCGTCCGGAAAATTCGTGCTGATAATGTTTTAATAATAAATGTATACTAAAATTTAAATCTTCTGCGTTTCAAAATCGTCACGAACTTTTCGGACGACCCAATATAAAATAATATATATATATATAATTATTTTTTCTATATCCCCCTAACCACCCTAGCCTACTTCAACCGTTCGAAGAAACTTCGTCAGGTGAATAGTTTGCGTAATGAATAATAGGAAAAAAGAAAACAAAAAATTTATAAAAAACAAGAAAAGTGAGAGAGAGAGAGAGAGAAATGGCAGCTTCGACAAACGTTCAAACTCTTCGAACGTTGAACTAAACGCGAACGCGGAATTTCTGGAAAATTCGCGTTACCCGACATTCCCAGTGAATTCTAACAGTTCACCCTGGGACGTCTGACAAGGGTTGAAGGGGTAGGTGGATAGGTAGGTAGGTAGGTAGGTAGGTAGGTAGGTAGGTAGGTAGAATGGGGGATAGAAGATGAAGAGAAGGAGGAGGGTAATACTCTCTCTCTTTCTCTCTCTCTCTCTCTCCCTTTCTCTCTCTTTCTCTCCATCTCTTTCTCTCTCTCTCTCTCTCTTTTCGTGAAAAGAGAGAATCAAGACGGTTTACAAGGACTCTTCGTTTCGAGAGTCGTACAGTCAGCTACCACGCTTTTGTAAAAATGAGAGAGAGAAAAGGAGAGAGAGAGAGAGAGAGAGAGAGAGAGAGAGAGAGAGAATGAGGATGGGAGGATAAGGAGGAAGAGGAGTAGGAGGGGGTGGGGGAGAATTTCCGCATTAGCGCTTCGAAGAGAGGTCTACTAACGGACGATCGAAAAAGTCGAGACCCTTAATCGTTTCTCCGAACCTTCTTACACCTCCCCCATCTCCCTTCTCCAACTTACCCCTCTCCATCACCACCACTCACCCCCAACCCCCGTCGATGGTTAGACTTCATAAAGTTCGTACTTAATTATTTAAAGTCGACTTCTCTTCTGACGATCTTTTATTATTTTTGTCTGTCTGTCTGTTTCCCTCTCTCTTTCTATCTATCTCCTCTCTCTCTCTCTCTTTATTTTTATAAAAGTATATATTATCAGCTTTCTTCGTTCCATATCGATTTAATAACTATCGAACGATATCCATCTTTTGTCGCCATCTTGATCAAACGTTATCATCTTAATTAATTATATTAATCTGCGTAATCTTTTTCATTAATCATCAATTTGTAATCTCTTTTATTAATCATTAGCTCGCGATCGTTTTTATTAATCTTTTGCGTGTGATCGTTCTTATCACTCATCAATTTGTGATCTTTTTTTATCAATCATTAGCTTGCGATCGTGTTTAGTAATCATTTAATTGTGATCGTGTTTATTAATCATTAATTTGTGATCATCTTAATTAATCATTAATTTGGGATCATATTAATTAATCCTTAAGTTGTCATAATTATAATCAATCATTGATTGTGATCGCCTTAACGATGAACACGCGATTTTATTAATTACATTACGTTAACATGTATTCGTCTGTAATCGTACATTCATGAGTTACAAAAACAGATTAGAATCGTCGAATAAAAATATTATTTATATTAATTTCAAAAGAAACAAGAATCATAATCGTTTGAATGTATCGAATGTTTTCTTTTCTTTTTGTTTAGACTTTAAAAAATAAAATTGGAATATAAAGTTTAATGAAAGAAAAAGGGTTGCGACTTACATTGATACAACGTTAATGATCACAAAATTGTTAATTATTCTAAACATTTTTTAAACATTTTTTTCCCCTTACCCACAAACTTCCAAAACGTGTTTAAAACAATCGTAACATTGAAACGTATAATAATTAAGTCCAACAATATTAAATAAATATTCTAATACGCATTATAGATCTTAAATAGATCTATCATTTTTATTAATTACAAAAATTAATTATAGCCGTAAGAATTTTCACGATAATGATAATATAATGTCATCGTAATAGACTATATGAAACGTTCGAAACTATTTAATGGTTTAAAATTTATTCCATCGTACGTACCTAACCTATCTACAT
>OU426869.1:1540021-1542521 GCA_911387685.1 Dolichovespula media
ACGTTACATATATTCATAGCATCAGTGTATATACATACGTACAGTACGTACGTATTTATATACGTATGTATCTAGATATATAATAACCTGTAACACTTCGTAACGAAACTAACGTATTACTCGTATCTCGTAAGAATTCATAAATTTGTAATTTCGTAAATGGTTTATACGTAGAGAAAAAAATTAATAAAAAGGAAAAAGAAGAAAAAGATGAAAACGAATGAAAGAAATAACAAAAAAAAAAAAAAAAGCAAACAACGAACACGTACGTGCGTACGTGGGTATGTGTATAGGGTGTTAAAAGAAAAAACTCATCTCATTAGTCTTTTATACCATAGATAGATGACACGCTATATATTTAGTGAAAGAATCATTTCGAATATGTATACACGATGCCATTATAGATTGTCAATCAATGTGAACGAACGATGTTATGAAGCACTGTAATAAAGAATATGTCAGCGTATTATTTCGATAAAAAAAAAAAAAAAAAAAAGAAGAAAAATCGAACCGACACATATATTTCATTTGTACGATCGACGTCTTTTGAAATAGACAAATTTTATTACCGGAACAATATCGAGCGAATAAATATAAATCTATCGGCATGTCGGCGAAAATGAATTATATTCATACGTATGTATGTAATGCGTATGTCAGAAACGTTTGACCTTACGACCTCTATAAAAACTTTCTTAACTTCGACTATGCGGTGTCCCATGTAAAATACACCATACAAAATATATATATATATATATATATATATATATATATATATATATATAATAGGACTTCTAATTCTTTTTTTAAATTCTCTTTCTATCTCTCTTTCGAACACCCCGTATATGTCCTATAATATGTATAAATTATAAGTCAACTGATAAGTATCTCAGAAACGTTTGACATTACGACCTATATAAAGTTTTTATCTTTGACTTATGTCCTACGTATCATGCAAAAAATCTATATAACAGGGCTTATTAATTTATTTTTTTTTAATTCTTTTTCTTTTTCCCGATCTTTCGAACAAACACTTAGGCGTGTTCTATGTACCATGCAAAAAAAAAATATATATATATATAATGGGGTTTATTATTCTTTTTTCTTTTAATTCTTTTTTTTTTTTTTTCTTTCTTTCGTTTTTTCGAACAACCTTTATATGTCCTATAATATGTAATAGTTATGAGTCAACTTAACCGAGACCACTATCTTCTCTCTCTCTCTCTCTCTCTCTCTCTCTCGCTCTCTTCCTATTTCTCTCTCGAGATTACGTGAAGATCGTGTTGGAGGTGAAAGCTCGCGAAGGCTTCTATGTTCTATCACTCCTGTCACGATGATATAAACTTTCCAAGCGAGATATGTAATTACACGCTCTCCGAGGAAACGTTCGTTCTCACACACACACACAGAGACACGCACATAAACGCACGCACACACGCATACGCACATAGCACCTTTAATTATGTAATTACACCCGCGTATCTTCGTCCAACGACGGTAATACCAAGATCATCCTCTCCTTTCCTTTTCAAAGAACAGTGAGAGAATGAGATAGATAGATAGATAGATAAATAGAGAGAGAGAGAGAGTGTGAGAGAGAGAGAGAGAGAGAGAAAGAGAGATTGAATCTTTCGGAAAAGTTTCCTCGTTCTTCAAGATTCTCGGTTCAATTAAAAACTTTTCGAAAGCCGTACTATGAAATAACGTAAACTCATCTTCGTTAACGATCTAGATAGATAATAAATCCTAACAGAGAGAATCGCTTTAAACCTTTATCGTTAGGGGTGTGGGATGGTAGTTAGGTGAGGGGTGGGTGGAAGTGAGCAGAGTGGGAGGAGGATGAAAGGAGAAGGTGAGGGAAAGAGTTTTACCTTATAATCCATTAAAACCATTGACGTAGAATCGTTCGGATCAATGATTATTGTTGGTATTATCGCTTGATATTTTCTCTCTCTCTCTCTCTCTCTCTCTCTCTCTTTATATATGGGGGGCTTTCGATTCAATCGACAAATCTCTTTTTCGAAGCCCTCACGACAACGTCTTCAATGGAAAGATTTTCGGGAGAGGAGAATCCTTTAATGATCGAGTTCGTTAATTGTTTAATAAAGTCGTCGGACGAATTAATTTCGAGGAGAACTTTTTCGTTTCTTTCCTTTTTTTTTTTTTATTTTTATTCATCCTCCTTCCAACCCCCAGTCCACTTACCCTCCCGTGCCGCACCCTAGGCCCTCATCTAACTCCTGTAGACTTATCAACGCCTGAGGATTCTATCCTATGATCTACGTTATCTTCATCCTCCCTCCTCCCCATCCCCAACTCCAACCCCTTCTCTCTCTCTCTCTCTCTCTCTCTTTCTCTCTCTTTCTCTATCTTTACTTTATCCTTACTCCTTCTACTCTTTCTTTCTCTTTTCTCCAACACGCTCACACGTATATATAAAAAGAGAAGGAGAGAGAGAGAGAGAGAGAGAGAGAGAGAGAGAAAGAGAAAGAGAGAGAGA
>OU426869.1:1550021-1552521 GCA_911387685.1 Dolichovespula media
TAACATCATATATGTACATGCAAAATTTTTTTTCCAATCTCATTGAAATAATTGATAATTGTAAATATACATTGATTCAATTTTATCGTACTACTACGTGCTACATAAATCTATTATAACCTTTTCCTTTCAATCGTTCGATTTTTGTATTTAAAAATAAATATAACGTATCTAACATATATATATATATATATATATATATATATATATATATATATAAAACGTGTTTGATTTACGTAAATCCTATTGTTCGATAGTTAGATTAAAGGTTGAAGTTGACAGAGAAGTAACATCGTGCACCCATACAGATACACACACACACGCGCGCGCGCGCGCGCGTCACAGACACACACACACACACACACACACACATTATACACGGTCTAGACAAAGTTCTAAGTGTGGGGCTATCTCTTGGTAGCCTCTTCTTCATCTCTCTTGGCTTCACTTCGTTCTCTGGCTCGTCCAGCGGGAGGCAAATCACGTACACGGTCCGCCTCTCTCTCTCTCTCTCTCTCTCTCTCTCTCTCTCTCTCTCTCTCTCTCTCTCTCTCTCTCTCTCTACGTAGGGGAGGGCACACTACTGAATTGAATTTCGGACAACACTTACCAGACCGAGTTCATGAATAATGCATTTAGCCGTACTGCGACCGGTGCTGTCGTTCACGGAAAAGTGTTGACCCCTTTGACCAAGATGGATGGGACATCCGTTGATTATCAAAGACAAATCTTCTCTCTCACTCTCTCTCACACTCTCTCTTTCTCTCTCTCACTCTCTCTCTCTCTCTCACTCTCTCTCTCTCTCTCTCTCTCTCCCTCTTTCTTTCTCTTTCTATCTATCTATATCTATCTATTTATCTATCTATCTTTCTATCTCTTTCTCTTTCACTGTCACTTTCTTGCTACCAACCACCCCCTATCTATCTATCTATCTCTCTCTCTCTCTCTCTCTCTCTCTCTCTCTATATATATATATATATATATATATATATATATATATGTATATATGTATATTTCTCTTTAAAAGGACGACTCGTAACGTATGCACGAGACAGCGGAATTTCTGGGTGGCATGTTCCCCTTGCAACCATTTCTCCGGTAATTTGCCATAGATAGAGAGAGAGAGAGAGAGAGAGAGAGAATGAAAGAGAAAGAGAATAGGAGAAGATTGCTTAGAACGCGATTACCATCTCACGGAATCACATGGATTTACCTTCGAAATAATTTTGTAAGGATATATATATATATCGATTAAGGTGCAAGAATGAAAGAAAAGTTTCAAATGAAACGTTTCTCTAACCTATTAAAGGGTTGACTAATATACACACTTAATTCAAATTTAATTCAATTGTGAGAGGGCCTCACATTTAAGAAATTTTATTCTAATAATATTATTATTAAATATATATATATATATATATATATATATATATATATATATATATATATATATATATTGTATATACATTTATTCTATGTATTTTTTTTTCTTTTTCTTTCTTTCTTATCTCCCTCTCTCTCTCTCCCTCTCTCTCTCTCTCTCTTTTTTCTTTTCTTTTTTTTTTTCTTGTCTTTCTTTCTCGCACGTTGACTCGCGTAATAGTGGAAAACCACGCTATACGAGCTGTGATACATGAGCCGGAATACGGTTACGTTACGTTTCATTGGACGACATTAGGCTAGATTACATTACCCCTTCTTGTAATGTCACAACCAAGCGTTAGGGGCTTCCTAAGTTTAATGGCTTATTTTATCATCCTACCTACTTAAACACTTATCTACCTTTTCTAAGAACCTGCCGGGTATTTCGCATTTTTATATTGCTCTCTTGTAATGGTGGACAGCACACATACACACACACACACACACACACACAAAGACGGAACATACACACGAAGATACATTATTACGAAGGTTCGTCGTTTTTATCGTTTCTATTACTCAAAGCTAAAACGTTCTCATATATACATACTTGGTGTGCGTGTGTGTGTGTGTGTGTGTATATATATATATATATATATTGTTGATGTCGTTTTATTGTTACTTTCCTCTTTTTCATTCCGACGTAAAGTCGTTGACCATTCCTGTCATATATTGAGCTCGTTATTGCACGGAAGAAAATATCTCGCTGATGTTCCTAAAGAAAGTACGATAAGTTTTCTTCGAGATTGGACACATTGAGTGACTTTGAAAGATTATGTGTATTAAAAGAGGGAAAAATGGAGATAAAGATGAAATTAATAACGGATGAGTCAACGGGTTCGTGACTGTTGGAATTATTAATAAAATTAACGAACGATTAGAGATATACTAATGTAATCGAATGAACGAGAGAGAGAGAGCGAGGGAGATAGAGAGAGATAGAGAGAGAAAGAAAAAGTGTGGGTAGAAAGAGAGTACAACTCGGGGATAGAAAAAAAAAAGTGGAGGTTGGCAGAGGTAAAGGAGGGGGAGGTTATTAATGACTACGACTCTTTGCTTATCTTTTCCACTTCCTGTT
>OU426869.1:1557521-1615021 GCA_911387685.1 Dolichovespula media
ATGGCCTCCGCGGGTGTGGTGTTAAATGATATATATATACACGTTTAACGCTTGATATATTATTAATGTTTTGATAATTAAATTTACAATAATGAAGCTACTATTGTACCTAGCATTGTTAGAGAATATTTGTATTTTTGTACGAGGGTTATATACCACCAAAAATCTTACCAACTTTTCGGAAAGAAGGTGACGCTCATGTTCTTTGTTATCGTTTATTATTTATGTATTGCTATATGAGGTTATGTGAAAATTGTACGTTAAACGTCAGTTACTTTTCTTAATAATAAATTCACATAAAAACAAGGTTCTTATTCTTCTTATTTTTGTCACACTATGTCTTCCTTTTTCTCTTTCTTGCTCTGTCTCTATCTCTCTCTCTCTCTCTTTCTTTCTCTATCTCTCACTTCAAACAAACATACATATTTTCATTTTGAAATTGGAAGTGGGGGTTAAGTCTCATGCCCTTTGTTTATATTTTATATAGGAATCAGTTTGAGGTAAATTCAGGAATGATTGTCTTCGTTTTTAGGATGGATAATACAAACAGACTGGATATCTCAGGGATTGGTATGTCAACGCCACACATCTCTCATTTGGCACCAACAAATTCTTTAAATATATTATCGCCCAGTCCACAACCAACTAGTTCCCAGTCTAGCACTGTGGATTTTAGTACATTCAGTGGCCTTAAAAATGTCAATATGCAAGTACCATCTGGTATGGTAAATTTTGCGGGATTTCCAGGTATGAGCGCGATACCTGGTAAGAAAGACAATCATGAAGGAACTTGCGAGGTAAGTCCTTTGCCATGTAGCAACGAATGTTAATTAGAATAAGAATACTATATTGTAAGCTCTTATATGTTTTCTTTTATTTGTCTTTTTAACAGGTCTACGTGGGTAAAACCTGTGCACAATTTGTTGGAAATCAGACCGTTTACATTTTGTATCCAATGACGCAAAAATTGCTCGAAGACAAATTGATCCAAGCTTTTGGTGTTATAAACTTTTCAAAGTAAGCATATTATTCATTAGAACTACCTCGTTAGAAAGTACACAGGAAAGTGTAACGATACAATTTGACGTTTATGTTTTGTACAGTGATTTATCTTCCAACTGTGAAAGCTACGCCAAACCATCTTTATGTTACTCAACGTTTCCTATTTGTCGAAACCCACCAAATAATCCAAAACCAAAGAATTCTGAATTCTCCGAATTCAGTAGTAAACTGTTCAATCGTCTTCAATCTAATCAAGGTGAACATTTGGAAGACGGCGATGGAGAGGATATGTTGTTAGATGATTATACAGGAACTCATGGACTCCCTAGAAAAAGAAGTCCTACGTTAGGTCCTGGTTTTGAGTTCAATCCAAGCAAAGAGAGAAAAGGAAGCAATCAGAAAATAATCAATCAAAGTTACGGAGACAGTCGTTCGTCCAATAAAAACGAAATGAATCGCAAATTACGGAGAATATGCCGGGAGGAATGTGAACTGTTGGAAAACGAATTATGTAGGACAGAATATGCGATTGCAAAGAGACATCCACTAATTGGACAAGTGCCTTTACTCGAATGCTCTGATTTACCGCTTAAAGGCAGTCCAGAAGCTCAAGATTGTTTAAGCGTTGGTATATCTACAAAAAATAATGTACAAGAAAGTTAGTATCGTTAATTTTACATATATATTACTTTCTATACATAAAAGTGAATACTCATGGTATTATGTATTTAATTTATAGACGATTACTGTTTTTGGGGCAATGGAGAGTCTTATCGTGGTACAGTAAAAACAAGCATTAGCGGTAGGCCTTGCTTGAAATGGTCTCATCTAATAATGCTTCACATTTCTAATTACCCGGAATTAGCTGGGCGACATTCTTATTGTAGAAATCCGGCTGGTCAAGAAATACAGCCTTGGTGTTTTGTTGATGCTAATAATAGGACGCAAAAAGAATTTTGTCATATACCTAAATGTGGTAAGTTATTGTACGATGCGTCTATGTACGCGTTTACGTCTATTATTGCATAATCAATTGGTTCAATTAAAACGATTTAAATTTTAATTTTATGTTACAGTTGAAAATTTGTGGATTTATGCGGTTGTTGGTTTTGTACTAATGGGAGGGTTTGTTACTATAATAATTTGTTATTGCTGTTGCTACAGAAGTAGAAAGTCCAGAAGACAAATGAATCACTTGCCCTCAAATAAAGTTAGTAGTAAGAATATTTTATAATCTAGAATCCCGAAGAATTTCTTTATCTTACGATCTTACATTCGGTTCTTTTCTTTTTTTTTTTTTTTTTTTCGTTAGATGTTGACTGGAATACAATGCGACAAAAACATATATGATGGAAGACGCAGTACTACACAACCGATGGAAATGAGTTCTCTTTTAGCCGGACCAGGCAACACGACCCCAGGTACAGGGACATTAAGTAGCGGTAGTAGTAGAACCTCGAATAACAGAGTACCACAATTTACCACAAATAATGTGGTATTATTGCAAGAACTTGGAGAGGGTGCTTTCGGTAAGTAAATTGAAATTTGTTAAATATATTGATTCTATACGTTTTCTTATTATAAATGAAATAATTTTGTTTCTTTCTTCCTTTTTTTTTTCTCTCCTTCATCTATATACTTTCAACAGGAAAAGTATATAAAGGTGAACTACAGACTGGCAATAAATGCGAACCACCCATATACGTTGCCGTGAAGACATTAAAAGAGAATGCAAGTCCAAAAACACAGAGCGATTTTAAGAGAGAAGTCGATCTAATGACCGACCTTCGACATCCGAATATAATTTGTTTGTTAGGTGTTATATTAAAGGGTGAACCAATGTGCATGCTATTCGAATATATGACACAGGGGGATTTGCACGAATTTTTAATCTGTCATTCGCCGAGATCGGACGTCCCTTTGAACAATGTAACCGGAAAGATATTGGAGCAACCAGAATTCCTTCATATCGCATTGCAAATAGCATCCGGTTGGTTCAAAATTTCATTTGAAACCCAGACGCAACACGAATAATCGATAGATTGGTAAACATTTTATAATTATATCTAATCTAACGATCTTTCTTCTTCCGTATACAGGCATGGAGTATTTGGCAAGCCATCACTACGTTCATCGCGATTTAGCTGCCAGAAATTGTCTGGTGGGTGACAACCTCACCGTTAAAATCTCCGATTTCGGGCTGTCGCGTGATATTTACAGCAGCGACTATTACAGAGTACAATCTAAAAGCTTATTGCCGGTAAGATGGATGCCACCGGAATCGATTTTGTATGGTAAATTTACAACGGAATCGGACGTATGGAGTTTCGGCGTCGTACTATGGGAAATTTATAGTTACGGTTTGCAGGTTAGCAATAACCCAACGTTTTATAATGAAAACCCATTAATAAGAAAGAAATCCTTTTCGAAACGCGTTTAAACCCACTCCCTTTTATTAACAGCCATATTACGGATACAACAATCAAGAGGTAATCGACATGATACGCTCTCGTCAATTACTACCATGCCCGGAGGATTGTCCAACAATGATATACAGTTTGATGATAGAATGTTGGCACGAGGTAGCCAATCGAAGACCACAATTTCCAGAGATACATCACCGTCTCCACAATTGGTACATGAATCAAACGTATTTGAGCGACTTTTGCAATGAATCGATCACTAGTTATTCGGGAAGCAGTCACAAGAGTACCAATAAGACTAATTCAACGCAACTCTCAGCTCCCATATACAAGGCCAACGATCAGAAGGAACAATTGTTCAAGGCCAATATGGATACATTGGTATGCAGTCTAAATGATCACAATAACGCATTGAAGTTACACCAACAGCAACAACAACAACAACCACAACAAAACTATCCAAATCCGGCGGAATCCTTAGTCGAGCAAAGAACCGCCCCTCCTATCTATAACGATCACAACAATACACCCAACAAGACTGTTAATTATCAATCACAGACTAATGCCAATGTCAATTTAAACGATTACGACGACAACAAACAGTGTTGCTCGCCGAAATTGAGCGGCGCGAAAAAGGTTTTACCGTCCGTTCCTCAACCGATAATTGGTAAAACAACGAACGCGTCGAATGGCACGAGGCCAATGCAAAATGGTGCGCAATTAGTTGTCAGGTTACCGGATCCGAGTAAAGTTACGACCGAAACCAGGGTATCTAAGTGAAAAAAATAGAAAGAAAGAAAAGAAACGAACGAACGAACAAACAAACAAACAAAATCGATTATCCTAAGGGACATTAAAGAGAGGAAACATTTATTATTCTAACACATTTAAGCGTTTTCACGATCGATGTGAAATCGCGTTTCGAAATAAGTCGACGTTTAATCGTAATATACATTTATATGTATATATATATGTATATACGTATACATATATATATATATATATATACATATATACATATACATATACGCGATCTTTTTATGAATTATATTTACTTAGCTCGTATATGATGACTCGTCTTTTTTTTCTTGTTTTTTTTTTATCGTCATCTTTTTTCTACAAACGAAATGAAAACGTTTCTATTCGTGTTTAATCACCCCATACCACCCTCTCCCCACCCCTCCCCCTCCAGTGGCTGTAATCAAGAGAAATATGTCAACTTAAGTTACCCCTCCGACCGCGGACGATTTTAATATATATATTATTAAAAAAATATATCATGGGCGAATTTTATATATTTTCTATAGGTTTATATACGTGATGTGCGTGTTACGTGCGTGCGTGCGTGCGTGCGTGTGTGTGTGTGTGATACGCATTTCATAGAAGCAATATTATTTAGAAGCATAACTGATGAAATAACGTATCTCTATATATCCCAAATACATCAAATAAAATGTATCGACTAAAATACCTTTTCAAAATATTAAAAATTCGACGCAAGGCGATTTCATTTTCAATAGACGTCGCCCCAAAAATTTCAAATTAATGTAAAATAATAGGGAGGGGGGAAACAATTTCGTTTGTTGATCCGCGACCGGAAGGGGTATATATTAAATGGAAACGTCAATGTGCATGAAATGAACGATAATGTATCTATCATTATCATCAATTTCAACCATTAAAAATAATCTAATGGTATTTAAATAATAATGAAATTATTATTTCTCAATATAATAAACGATATCATCGTGCTTTCTTCTATTTTATAGATATATTATGCCAAAATATTTATATCGAACTGAATATGGACTGAATTGCATGGGATAAATTAATAATAATCATCGCATTAGATAAAAATATCTAAGATATACGGATCTATACTTAGATATATTTATCTCTAATAGGACATACGTGTATGAAATTTTTTTTACACCGAATTTTTCTACCTTCGATTGATCTATTTATAATATTAAAACAAAAAAAAAAAGAAAAGAAAAAAAATATATTAAAACAAAGAACAAAACGAAAGAAGTGACAAAGGAGAGAACGAAAGAAAAGAAGGAAAAACAAAGGCTGGTTTTATATCGTTTCCTTTTTATATTATGTATTATTATTATTATTATTATTATTATCATTATTATTATTATTATTATTATTATTATTATTGCAATAAGAGGTTGTGAAGCAATTCGACTGTTGTATTGTCACGTATGCATATGATTATGTTTAATACGTGTTATGATATTAAGTTTCCTATAAAAAAAAATTAAAAAAAAAAAAACCAAAAAAAAAAGAAAACGAACAGTACACTCACATATTTCTCGATATATATGTACATTAACTATATATATATATATGTATGTATACTTGTAACAAACACACACACATATATATATATACATAGTTCGTTTTTTGTATGTGTATACGTAATTAGCGTGCTGCATTCTACTACATAATCCCGAAAAAACGAAGCAGATTTATATTTTAAAGAAAGTATCGTCACGGTACGTCTTGAAGCTAATCGATCGATCGAACGCGTTGAATGTACTACGAAAAAAAAAGCAAGAGAAAGGGGAAAAAAAATAACGACGAGGTAGAACCATTGTCCTCGTAAAAAATGACGAACGATGTTAATATTTAATGCTGCCGTTTGTGTGCATAAGAAAAAGAAAAATAAGAAAGAAAAACGGAAAAAAAGGAATAAAAAAGAAAGAGAAAAAAGACAAAAAAAATAAGAAAACCCGATAATTAATGCGATTTCATACCGTGTATGTGTATAGAACGTAGAGCGAATAATAATTTTTAAAATGCTCTAAGATAAGATCTTAGAATTTGTTAGGGATCGTCTGACATGTGTTTCGAGCGAGAGTGTGACTGATTAAGATTGTATTATACATATTTTTTTTCTTTTTGTTCTCTTTTTTAATAATCATTTTTCTACTACGAGAGACGTTAGAGATCGTTTCGTCAGTATTTTAAAAACGTTAGAAAGAAAATCGTTGAAGAAAAAAAGGAAAAAGAAAATAACTATCTCATACGATACGATTCGATTGAATGATAAAAAAAAAGTGACTGACTGGATTTCTTAAATTTTAAGGAAATATTCTAAAAAATAAAAAAAAACTGACGAGCCTCTTCGACGCGCGATTTGTAATAATAAACTGTTTTCGTACTTTTATTAGACGCGTCGAATAAGTTTTAGACTTTAAGTTAATTTATACCTATATAAATAAATAAATTATACATATATATATATGTGTATATATATATATATATATATATATATATATATATTAAGTCAAGTATAATATACAATTCATGTTTTTTATATATATGACGTGTTTGTTATATCCCCTTGTGTATATGTCATATTATATCCCTTTGTGTATATATATGTGTATGTATGCATTAGACGGACATTCATTTTTCACATAATCACGGTGGTAATATAGAGATAAAAGCATTTACCATTATCGAACGAGATTTTTCTTTTTCTTTATTTTTTTTTTTTTTTTTTTTTTTTTCTATTTATCAGACATATACGATCTTGACGCATCCGTTCATTAGGGTCAAAACGTGGAATAATGATTTCAGATACGGTTCAATACATCGCAATACGTGTATATTTATATATATATATATATATATATATATATATATATATATATATATATATATATATATCTTTAGATCGTCATTACTATCTTTTATGTTTTCCAATAACTGTATATTCAATAGAACTGGTTTGCGAGGAACGGTCACCGATGATAGTTCTTCGACTTCCTTTAATACTCGTGTTACTTCAATTTGACAATGGATTAGCCGCTAGTGGTTTGATATGGGATAAGTATCGACAAAATTTCGTTCAAATATATTCGATACCGAGATTTGCAGCTTTAAATGACGAGGTACAAGCGAGACGTCGACGATCGGAGTTGTATCATTTTCATCGTGAACCCATCAGAGTGACTTACTACGAGGTTTTATTCTTTCTATTTTTTATTTATATAATTGTAAATATATATATATATATATATATATATATATATATATATATATATAAATGAGCCGTTGATTTTGAAAGTGGGGCGAGTCCATTTTTAGTGAAAAAGAAAAGAAAAATTAGTTAAAGCTGATTCTTATTACGTATTAACATCAAATTTATGTTTTCAATCAATTCGCATAACATCGATATAAATTTCTTAACGGTAATTCATATCGACAACGATATGTATCGCGAGTTGATTTTGAAAGTGAGACGAGTCTGTTTGCGTATACCAAAACCATGGTTTTTCAGTTTTTTTTTTTTTTTTTTTTGACCTGACACGGATATAACCATTTTACTGCACGTTATATTTACACGAAATATAGACCACGAATAATATAAAACGAGTCTATAACTGCTTGCCAATATTTTTACCAATTTTTTTTTGTTTTTTGTTTTACTGTAGCTTCTCGAAAGATGTACGAAATATTGAAATAAAGTAAATAAGTAAGTAAATGAAATATTCAATTTTTATGTCATTGCAATTATATTCCATTCAAAGAAAGTCCATTGGGGCGCATACCAAAACCATGATTTTCTTTTTTTTTTTGACTTAACACTGATGTAACCATTTCATTGAACATTAAATCTACACGAAGTGAGATCACAAAAAAAAAATATAAAATAAATCTATTACTTCTTACTAATATTTTGTAATCCATTCAAATGCAAACCATTAAATGTCTAGCAATAACATTAAATGGACTTGGCCCATTTTCAAAATGAACGGTTTGAATATACTTAAAACGATACGATCGTGAAATTGATCTTGATGATAATTAAAAAAGAAAAAAAAAAAGGAGGAAATATACATTTTACGTTCACGCGATAGTTTTCTTTTTCCCCCGCGGACATAATTGGATTCGAATTATTTACAAAAAGAAAAAGAGTAAAATTCTCATAGTATTTATATCGCAAATGAAATTCAAATTAACTTTCTCGATCGTCGTCAAGTTTGATGCGTTTATTTATTTATTTATTTATTTTTTCCTTTTTTTTTTTTTCTTGTCGGATATCACGTTTCTCTTATACAGGATCCTCACGTGGTCATGTTCTACGAAAACGACACCAAAATTCGAGGTATTTCCGGCGAAATATGGACATTACTCGCCGATTATTTAAATTTTACGTACGTAAACGATAATATTATATAATAATCAGAATTATATCTAGTCGTTAACGGGGGGGGGGGGGAGAGTCAAAAAAAGAAAAAAGAGAAATAGAATCGAAACGAAATTAATCATCGAATTATTTTCGAATTATATTTTTTCTTAGATTAATACCAGTGAAGAGCAATTCTAATACATTCGGTAAACCTTTGAAAGACGGCACCTATGACGGGGTCATGGGTATTTTTAAACGTAACGAAACTGATATCATTTTAAGAACCGGACAATATAAGTTTCGTAAAAAAGATATGGATTATACTATTCCTATTTATCGTACCGGGTAATAATTTTTACTCGTAATGTAAATTAACTTTTGATTTAATTTTCTTTTTTCTTTCTTTTTTGGTCACAAGAAAAAAATTTTTCTTTCAACCAAAACGCGTCGAAATTAAATTCAATTGTCCTTTTTTTTTAAAAAAAAAAAAAATGTGATCGTATTTATAATATTGCAATATCTCGTCAAAATCTAACATCGTTAATGTTGTTATCAATTTGTTTTAGAAGAATAATATGAAAATTCTGTTGTTGGTGGGTTAATGAATAACGTGAATCATGCATTTAAAAACAAAAAAAAAAGAATAACACAGTAACAAAAATAACTTAATTTGCATTTCGCTAAGCTTCATAAAATGAATTATCGAATATAAAAAATCAAAATAACACTGAAAGATTGAATTTAATTTGCATGAAGATCGACTTTGTGACGTAAAAAATTGGTTTCTCTTTTCCTTTCTTTTTTCTTTTTTCCTTCGGGTGTCTTTATTATTTGTCCTTTTTATGTTTCGTTTCTTTTTCTTATTTTCTTTTTTCAGATATAATTTGCTAATACACCCGAAATGGCAATACGACAATATGTGGTTAATAGCAATGTTCTCGATACAAACCTGGTATTTCATTATATCTCTATTCGTGATTCTCTGTCTTTTCGGTTATATCGCACAAAAGATACCAGAAATAGATACTGGAGATAATAAAACCAAACTCAATTTCAATTTGAGCGATCACATCTTCCATACGTTCGCTATGATGTGTTCCCAAGGTAAAAATAAATTATAGGATCGATAAAATCGTTCTAGATCAGAGATTCCCAAAAGATTCGTTCACGTTTAGATTATACGTATGTATATTAAATTATGAGAACAGTTTACATTTTTCTAACATTATTAGAAATGATTCAAGAAAGATTTACGTTTTCAAAATTGATAACTTTTTGCGACTTCTAACAGAGAATTATGTTGAATAACAAATTTCGTTATTTTCTAATTGTTATCAAGAGGATTTAAAATAATATTTTATAATTCTGATGAATTTATTTACAATAATAAATAATAAATAATAATAATAATAATAATAATAATAATAATAAAATTTTTTGTAAATCAATAAAAAAAATATTATTCCGAATATTAACTCATTCAAGATTTTATGATAAATAATCGATTAACTTTCAAAGTTAAAAAGAAAGATATATATATATATATATGTTTTTTAATCGTATAAATCTTTAAATGATTAAGAAAATTAAGTTAAACAATAAATTTTATTTCTTGCAAGGGTCGAAAAAGAAAATTGAATTAAAAATAATATTTTTATTATACTTATGTTCGTTGACAATAGGATTTTGCAGAAAGAAGGTAATTGATTCGATCGACGATAACAATACAAAAAAAAAAAAACAAAGTAAAAAACAATTTTCAAGACCACTTCGAATTAAAATCATACGACACATCGAACCATTGAAAATGGATTGCGCGAGCGAATTTGAAATTTTTGTTTCTTTTTAATTTTGGGAAACTCTTGTTTAGATCATTAATACGATAATAATAATAATAATAATAATAATAATAATAATAATAATAATAATAAAAATAAAAATAAAAATAATAATAATAATAATAATAATAATAATAATAATAATATTTATATAACTTTATATATATATAAGAAGTATATATATTTTTCTTAGGATATCTACCATCGGATTACTTGGACAAATTCAAGATACTATCCACTTCGAAAAATATTTTTTCTTGGCTGATATTCTTGACCTTCAGCTCGCATTTGATATATCGTATGACCAACAGAGAAGTGATACCGCCGTTCAAGGACTTCTCAGATTTATTAAGCGATACCAATTACATCATACTAAGTTTTCGCGGATCAATGATACACGAATCCTTCGAGGTATGAAATTATTTTCAGATTATTCATTACGATCGAACACGAGACTGATCGTAAGATTTCCTTTGTTTTTTTTGATCTTTTAGAAAAAAGTGAAAGAAGTAATAAATGATAATCCAAAATGGGAAAGTCGAATACAGTTCCTGGACGATGAAAGGGACATATATAGAACGGCGTGTAATAATAAAAACAAATATGCGATATTTGAGGTGCACGACACGTTTACGGTTATAAGTAGATTCGTTTGTACATTAATACCGGTAGGCAATCTTCATTATCAAACGTGGATTACATTCGGGATCCAAAAACATCTACCGTACAAACGAACGATCGACACCGCGTAAGTTCATTATTATGAAATTAAAATTACGATTGAATCATATTAAATCATTATATCGAATCAAATCGAATCTTATTCCAAGTGAAATATATACCTCGTTTCGAATAGGATAATAAAGCTGCAAGAGGTTGGATTGGTTGATGGCTTGAAGGAACGTTGGTTATTAACAAAACTCGACAACAAGGAGAACAATCGTTTCAAGAAGATCGACTTCGATCAAATTTATGTTATATTTTGTATCTTAACGATAGGATTTTTTGCGGCCATTTTGGTACTCGCCATAGAACACATTGTATTTTTTTACGAATCGAAATTAAACGCGAAACTTGAGAAATCGGTTAAACGTAAAACAGTGAAGATATTAATTAAATAACGAAGTAAATAAGATCACGTTTACAATATCAATATATATATATATAGGGTGTTTCTATCGCGACGATATTTCGAATTTTTAAAGGCGATGTAAAGAAGAAAAGAAAAGCCGATAGTACCAACGTCAAATAAGTAAATCTTGATTTAAAGAAAAAAATAAATAAATAAATAAATGACCGAGTCAACGATAATTATTTATATTAAATCGTAGAAATAGTTAATAACGAATACCTTGTAAATTGAACGGCCATGCTTGATTGTTCTTTCATTCTTACAGAGTCCTATGTAAAAAAAAAAAAAAAATGTATTGTCTACGTAAACGAAATTGGACCAATAATTTTTTTTCGCGACTCTGTTGTATTTATTAAGTTGTTCGGAAAGTAATTTCGAATAAACGAAAGCTGTCGAGCTTTGAGATTAAACCTAGGTGTTTGAAATGATCATGAACGGTCAAATTCGATAAATTTAATCTCTCAGCGATCTCACGAGTTGTTCGCCGATTTGCATCAATCAATGCCTTTATTGTGTCTTCGTCAGCTTCAACTGACCTTCCAGAACGTGGTGCATCTTCAATTTCAAAATTGCCGGATCGAAATTTTGCAAAGCATTTTTGAAAATGGCGTTCTGCCAATACATCTTCTCCATACACATCGGATAATTTTTGTCTTGCTTGAACAGCATTTTTACCTTTTCGATAGTAAAAAAGTAAAATATGCCGAAAATGCTGCTTTTCAATTTTCGTATTTGAAAGGGTACCAACCAAAAACTATTGCATGGAATCAATCGAACTTTTTCACAAGCAAGCCTTGCTATATCAGCTGTTAAAATATATAATGATTATGCGGTTTAAGTGTGAAGTTGCCTGTAAAAAGATACAATAAAAAAAAAGAAAAATTACGAAAAAACGAAATGACTTTCCGAACAACCTAATTACTACTCACCTTCTCTTCGACTTTGACAATGATGATGATGAGAAGATGATAATATAGAGGACGCCATTTTGAACATCCAACGTAAACGTATTAGTCTCTAATTCAAATAAAAACACCAAGTAATAACTGTGTATTAAATAAACAATTACGTTTTCGTGTTCTAAGGTTTCGTCTAAGTTTTTCTTCTTCTTTTTTTTTTTTTTTTTCTAAGGCTTCGTGCGATAATATTTCCGCTCGTATATCGGTGCTCGTTTAGTCCTTGAAAATCCGCCCAGAAAATACGAAACGTATCAAATGATAACCTATTCTCCGTAATTAACGTAATTGCGTGCGGATTTGATTTAATTTAATTTATTCGTAATTACGAAATATGATCGCGCGACATAGCTACGTTAAGTTAAAATAATTTCATTCGAATCAACCGTGTTAAACGAAACAACGCATTTTAGCTTTATTATGCTTGCCGCTTTATATGCTTCGCGTTAAGCATGCTTTATCCGATTTAGTCGAAGATAATGATGTTGAAAAAAAAAAAAAAAAGATAGAGAAAGAAACAAAACAAAACGAAGAAAAAAGCGAGATCTAACGATAAACTTATGTATTTTGCTGTAACTTAAAACGTTATTGTTTTTAATCTTGCTTTTTTTGGGGGATTTCTTTTTTGGTTTTTTATTTCGTCTTCCATTTACGTAATGCATTATGCTTACTCCCTTATATACGTATATGTACATGCATATGTATGTGTATAGGTATATCGTGAGACCGTCGATTCTTTATAATAGATGATATTTTATTTCAATATGGCCGAACTTCCATGTCCATTTGTCATTCACACATTTTATTATCAGTCACATAATTATTTATTTAACTTATCCTACAACGAAATATCATTGTGTAATAGTATTGTTTATAATATTTATAAACAATATATATGTACATATATATATATATATACACTATTTACTCTAATATTTTATTGTTACATTTATTATTACATTATAAAAAATATGTTATTGTAATTAATTATATTAAGATTGGGATTATTATTATCGTTTACTTTACATTCGATTTATCGACTTTTATCTTTATTATTATTCTTTTGTTAATATTCGTTTAATATTTCTTAATTTTTCTTTTTCTTTTTTTTTAATTTCTCTACAAAATGCTTCACACCATGCGATGTTTCTATTATATTGAAAAGAATTAGAAGACAAAATATAATATAATTTGGATTGATTTGACTGAATATTTGTTATGAACGATAATATTGTATTATTGAAATAAATGGATATTGATATTATATATTAATTTCAATGTGTATTGATAAATTAATTAATTAAATCATTCCTTAATTCTTTTTCCTTCGAGTTATTAGATTATTCATACAATTTAAAAAAAAAAACATGTTTAGATATTATTCAGTCTTATTAAATAGAGAATATATAAAATTATGCTTAGAAAAGAATTCTTTGATTTTATCAAAAAGAAGAAACAATATATATATATATATATATATATATATATATATATATATATATATATATATATCACAAAAATAGTTTATTGGAATGAACTGTAGATGAAGGTGTGTTTCTTACAATGATAATTGAAAGTACTGATTGTTATTTGGTCTGATGTAATAATTTGTTCGGATTGTGATATAAAAATTTACTGATTATTTCGATTAATTGGGAACTCGATTGCTCTTTTCGACTAGTGCTTATTCGCTGACCGATTTATTGATACTTTAGACTAGTGCTTATTCGACGACTGTCCTTTAGACACTGACTTCACGACGAAATATTCCGTAAGTTAGAATATTAGGAGAAGGAGAGGGAAGAACGATATCGATTGGCTGCGTACGGGCAAAGACATTCATTAAAATTGTTTATGCTTTCGAAGGAAGTCTTTGTCGTACCGATCGTACATACATAGCGTTAAGAATTTACACTTGAAGGCGTGACCGGACGAAAACAAACAAGTAACATAACGATTGGAAAAATAAACATTGAGCAAGAGCAGGGCAAAGTCGATAATCGGATCATGATTAATTCCTGCTCTTGGAGGCTTTCTTTCTAAGAGAAGATAATCTCTACGAAGAAGTTGAATTTAGAGAAACAGAAAAAAAAAAGAAAGGAAAAACGCTTGTTATTTGACTTTGTTCCTCTGTCTTTCTCTCTCTCTCTCTCTCTCTCTCTCTCGTGCGTCAACAAGATATATTAAATATATTAATAAAATAAAATAGAAAGTTTTAAATTTTCTCATTAAATTAAATTTTCAATGTTATTTTTGAAACGTTGGATTTTAATTATTTTAATTACCTTCACATTGTCTCTCACGATTTTATATTTATTACGAAATAGTTGATAAAAAATTTTAGAACATACGAAAGTTTATCGTTTATTTCCAATAATTAATATATTACAATATATATATATATTATTAAACGATACACACATATCTAGTTTAATCCATCCTCGCAAGAATTAATTTTAATGGAATATTATATGCAATAATAAAGCAAAGCTTTAGAAATTATTAAACATTTCCTTTTCCGTCACGATATTCTATAACAAAAGTTTAAAAGATATCGTAAAACGTTTGAATTATCTCAATAATTTACAACCTTTATTTAAACCTAGTTTAACGTCTCGTAATACATCTATCTATCCATGTATCTCCGAGATACATAATTTTGCTCACAATGCCGTTAATTACACAAAATTATTTAATTCCAGGTTACACTTAAATTCTATCGTCGATTAATCAAAAAAAAGAAAAAAAAAAACACTTAATGTAACTCGCACATTGGAAAATAACGAACGTATCTAAAAAGTATGTCCGGTATATGAGTCTTCTCTCTCTCTCTCTCTCTCTCTCTCTCTCTCTCTCTCTCTCTTTCTCACGTTTCAGATTATTTATGTGTTTCTATTTTTACCAAATACGTTTTTACCAGGGAACATTTACTACTGTCATATAATGACACTTTACATTACGATAAACAACACGGAAGGATAAAAACATGACTAATGGATATGGAAAGGGGATGAAAGATGGTGGAAAAGAGGGATGGGGGTGGGTGGTGAAAAAACTCGGTCACGTGAAAAGAGACAGAGTGAAAGAGAGAAAGAGAGAAAGAGAGAGAAAGAGAATATATGTATGTGTTTTACGTAAACCACGCTATAAAAAATCTGTGATTGTTATGTGTGCATCAAGCCTAATATGCGGAAGTGAGAAATTAGATAACATAAATCGTTATTGAAATGACTGCTCCTCCATATCTGCGTAATATTTGTTAACATGCAATATTATTAACAAACACGCGATTTTACAGTTTATATTTCTCGCCAATCGAAATCGAAGAATGTCATTCTTACACTTTACTGAGTACAGTGACGAAATCTAATCCTCGGTCATAATAATCGTTCGTCCATTCGTTCGTTCGTTCGTTCGTTCTCGTTCTTCGTTATCTTCTTTCTTCTTTCTCAAATTTTTTAACGTTATGAGACGCATCCTGTTGATGGCAACTGTGCAAGATCTATTCGTGATCTCCCATACGATCGGCGGTTTAATATGGAACAAAAATCTTGGAAACTTTGTACCAATATTCAGCGTTCGTCCCTACTCGATTCTTCATCGTGAATTATTATCGAAACAACAGGAAATCGAGACTCATAATTTTCAAGGACAAACCATTGAACTAACCTACTTTCAGGTAAACGAAACGAAAAACGAAGAAATGACAATAATGATGATGATGATGATGATGATGATGATGATGATGGTGATGATGATGATGATGATCACAGAAAACTTTTTTATTTTTTTATTCTTTTCTTCATCTTCTTAAAATAAAAAAGAAAAATAGAAAAAATAAAATTATACATTTCTTCTTTCTCTTTTTCTCTTTATCACAGCAAAGAAATATAGTGTCCTTCGATAAAAATGATACCGAGATCACAGGGCTTGCTGCGGACATATGGAATTTGCTGTCCGACTCATTGAACTTTACGTAAATTTCAAATAATTATGAAATGTTATTATCGTCGAACGGTCGCCTCGATAATTTAATATTCTAATAGAATTTCTTCTTCTTACTTTCTTTCTTTGTTCTTTATTTTAATTTTTTTTTTTTAATTTATTTTATTTTTTAGATTGAAACCAATACGCACGAACGAAACGTCTTCTGGTAATCACAAGAACGATATTTTTGACGGTTTGTTAGGTAAACTTCAAAGACACGAAACCCATGTAATACCGAAGGTAGAAATATATTCTAGTCGATTTGTGGCCGCTGATTTTACGCCTGCACTCTGGACTACCACGTACGTAATATGATATCTATGAAATATATATATATATATATATATATATATATATATATATATATATATTAAATGTATTTCTCATACATAATATATAGACAACGATTATTCGTTCGACTCAAATACACGCACGACAAAAATTGGATGCTGTATTTATTCTCGTGGAAAGTATGGTATTCGATTTTAATGATGTATTTAACATTAACCATATTCAGTCACATATCGCAAATTGTATTTTGTTATTACGTCGAAAGAATCAAACAAAAAGCATATTTTGCCGATCATTGTTTCTACAATTTCGCCATGATGTGCAAACAAGGTATGGATCCATTGATCATTTCTTTTTTATTTTATTTTCTTATTTTTTCTTTTTTTTTTTTTTTGTATCTCTCGAAATCATCGTTGAGATTTTCGTAAATTTTCACGAACTTTATATAAATATTAAAATAATTATTATAATTAACATTTCAGGTTGTATCCCGAAAGAATTCGAAGGAAGATCTCGAATCTTAGAATTATCGCTGGGTTTGTTCTCAAGTTTAATTCACATAGCATTTTCAGCTTTGATATTTACGTACATGACAAACAAAGTTTATGTAAAACCTTTTAACGATCTCAATTACTTGAAAAATCATACGAATTATAAGATCGTTACTGTAAACGGATCTGTTCCTTATTTGGCATTTCTGGTAAATACAAGATTCTTCTTTAAAAAAAAATAAATAAATAAATAAATAATAATAAAAAAGAAATCAGAAACGTGAAACAAATTCGCAAAAACAACGAACTATCTTCTCACAATATTCGATTATATTATTAGACTATATGTTATTAGATATAATGGTCTAATATTATAAAAGTTTATAATTATTATTAGATATAATATTAGACTCATATATATATATATTATTATTATTATTATTATTATTATTATTATTATTATTATTATTATTATTATATATTAATCGATATTTTAGAGTGGTTACCCAGCTTTGAAGGAACTCTTCAAAAAAAAACGATTAGTTATCACCCAAACGGAGAAAGAGATGTACGAAAAGGCTTGTTCTAACGAGTACACCATGTTTTACTCCGAGGACGTTCACAACGCAAAAGGAAATTATTTTTGCAAATTGAACCCCATAGGGATACCATATTATGAGACATGGGTTGCGTCGGCCATAAGTAAAAATTTCAAATATAAAAGGACGATAGATGTAGGGTAAATTTAAATACACTCACTTGTACATAATTCACCGACAGACGGAAAAAAATATATATATATACATATATTCATACATGTATATATACAGAGTGTCCTAACGAAAAGGATTATTATGAGATCCAGTGTTTTTTTTTTTTTTTTTTTTTTTTTTTTTTTTTTTTTTTTTAAGGAAAAACAAGAAATATAGACGCTCTTCATTGGGACATTCTGTGTACAAACGTATATATGTATATACAGGGTGTGTCTCATTTTAAACGATATAATCAAACATATCCTATTGATTCTATTGATTTTATTCTATTGATTCTATTCTATTCTATTGATTCTATTGATTCTATTCTATTCTATTGATTCTATTAATTTTACAAATGAATGCTTTAAATGTAATTGGAAACAAAACGAAATAAAAAAAAAAGAAAAAATCAGAGATATTTTTGCATCTATCGTTCAAAATTATACACCCTGTATAAGTATACATATAAATAAATAAATAAATATATATATATATAAACATATAAATATTATACGAAAATTAAATAATAATATATCGTGTTATATCGTTATAGGATCATAAGATTGCACGAGATTGGTTTAATATCGAAATTGAAAAAACGAATGAAATTCTACAATATGAACGACGAGGAATGGCAAAAACCAAATCCGATTGAAATGACTCAAGTGTCATTGATATTCATTATGTTGTCCTTCGCAACCGTTCTGTCAAGCATTATATTCGTTATTGAAAATTTGATATTTGTTTGGAAGCATCGAAAGGCACGATTAATTTCAGCGGATAAACTCCAACGACGATTGATCTTTTAAGAGTTCGATATATTGGTTTAGGAATATATTTTTTTTTCTTTTTTTTGTTTTTCGACCGATCATCTCTTTCGAAAATATATTTTCATATATGAATTATTTCTTTTCTAGCCTTTTCCTCTCTCTCCCAATCCCTGACCCGCGCACGAAAATGTCGCTTCCGACGATCAATTTTGTGAGGAATATTTTTAATAGCTTTTTGTAAAATAAAAAAAAAAGAAAGAAAGAAAGTAAAGAATTTTCTAAAATAGAATCAATAAAAAAGAAAAATTTCTACAACGTTCGTATCGATTTACGTATTTATTGTAAGGAAAAATTTTCTTCGTTTTTCGTTTGAAAGTCGCGGTATATCGATACGATACGATACGATACGATACGATTATTCATTGTAGTCACGTGAGATATTTCGATGTCATATCGATTTGTTCGAGAGTTCTACTCATGTGATTACTACACACACCTGAACCCAAATCCCGCTGGCCGGAATTCATAATTTCATAGATCTATTTCTTCGTTTCTCGTTCGTTGATAATTCGAATAGATCGTAAAATGGGAGCATCCATAATACCGATATTAGTATTCACCATTTTATGGGGAGCAGTTGGAATAGCATTGCCCTGTTTCGTACCTACTGGACCAAATCGTGGGTATGATATATATTAAATATTCTAATACGGCCCATCCCACACTGCGTCTATCTGTCAATGAAAATCTTTCCCTTAGATTTAAGATAATTTTTTTACAAATTAATTATTTCTATTCTTCTTTTTTTTTTCTCTCTCTCTCGCTTTCCTCCCACTTTAGGATACTACAAGTTGTTCTCATATTAACAGCGTTTACCTGTTGGCTGTTGTAAGTATTATTCAGAATTAGTATTTACAAAAAAAATGACTTATTGTTATCGATGATCACGTATTATTTATTCCAGCTGGTTGTGTTGTTACATGGCGCAAATGAATCCGTTAATTGGACCAAAATTATCAAACACGACTATACTCATGATGGCTCAAGAATGGGTTAGTAAAGTTTCTTTTTTTTTCCTTCTATTATAACCCTCATTCTATTTAGAATTAGTTCATCCATTCGATTATGTTATCTTTAATAGTTAGTAAGCTATTAACAGGTTAAAACTAATGATTATTTCATTTTAGGGTTCGCCGATCGAATAATGAACAAATAAATATAATTTATGTAATATGAATTGTTCTGTATATATATATACTTCTTATAAATTACTTAAATGAGTATATTCAAAGAAATTAGGATACAACACAGTTATATAGGCCATATGCTTGTATTTATCAATGTAAAATTGATTATATATATATATATATATATGTACACATAATTGTAATTTTTAAGTTAAAGTATTTGTACAAATATTTTTAAGCTATATATGACCCAAATAACAAGTGTCATATTCGTAATACAAATAGTTTCTCTTCGGTTAATTGTAATATACAATCACGTACACTTTTGCCTTTGAACATCACTTTACATTTATATTATTATTATCTCATTGATACAAAATTGTTGTAGAAATTTAATCCCATTGCTTCTTAAATGTAATTATTGAAATTATTGAAATTCTATGTTCTAAGCTCAAGACAACAAGATGGTATTACTTTTACTATTATAGCGTGTAAATATATACTGCCAAAGTTGTATGTCAATGTGCATTTAAAATAATTCCATAAAACAAGCAAAAATAATAATAATATTAGATCAAGGCGTATGAGAATTATTCTTATGAGCCAGATTGAATTTCATTTACTATTTCTATGGCTAATCGCAAACGAAATTATTAATAACTTTATTTTGCAATTATTACAACAATTGTGATAGTTAGCAAAATGTATGTTTTATTATTTTAAAAAATCTATTATATACATTTTTCTTTATAAACATATATAAATTTAATCAATCAATAGGATCATTTGTCCTTGATTCTACTTTACAAATATATACATGTTACGGTAATAAGCTTAGACATGCTATATATAAATAAATTAGATCGAATTGGACTACTTTGGTTCCATTTTGATCGAGTTTAAATATGTGAATAATGAATATCTTATGACAAGGATTTATTTCTAGTCATTACTTATCCTTACTCACATTTAATACCCTGTCTTTGCAATATAAATAAATAATATTTATACCTTTTCACGAAAAGATCCAAATTTAAATTCATTCAACGTTTCACATGTTATATTCATTATGAGAGCTGAAAATAGTTGATTACGCTCTCTCTGTATTTCATTGTTATTTTCTATTGCCTCTCTCAAACGTCGAAGCTCTTTAATCTTTTCTTTTTCTAAATTAAGATATTCCTTTCGAAGTGTTTTCATGTCTCTCTTTCTTTGCATCCTTAATTTTACTCTTTCACGTATGTTTGGTTTCGTATCATATATCATTTCCGTAGTATCATTGTAATGGTCGGATTGATCAGGTTGATAGGATAATACTTCAATAAATTCTTCATCCGCTAAGGATTTTTCAGATAATGAACTCTCACTATGAGCAAAATTTTCTGTTATTTTATCGCTATCCTCACTTTTAACTGAATTTATATTTGTCATACTGGAAATATCCAAAGTATAACCATCATTTTCATAAATTTTTTGTAAATAGTCATAATATTCCCATGTAACCCTATCCTTCCCCATAAATGATTTCCTAATATTATCACGGATTTTTATGTACGTTCTTTTTAAATTTCTAAACTTTTTATCTAAATTTTCAGCTGACACATAATAATTCTTCTTCTTAAATTCTAAAGCAATTTCTTGCCAAAGAGTTTTCTTTTTTATCGTAGGATTCCTAAATTTTTCTTTCCTAGCACCATAAGATTCAATTAGTAACAATGTTTTACTCCTTGTCCAAACGAATGAGGTATCTGAAATCAAGCATTCACTACTGTTTAGATATCTTACAATGTTTTAATCGAAGCTCTTAACCATCGGAAATAAATATACCAATTGCCGTCAAAAAAAAAAAACCTTTAAGGCAATGGGTAATAATTAATTCTGATCATAATTCAGAGAAATAATGAATATATTTTCTCTTATTACTTGTTCTTTACAATTAAACATTTAAACATCTACCAACCTGCTGCCGTATTTATACTTCTTACTTGATATTCCAAATCAGCACCAACAGGATCTGGAAATTAAAGATATCTACGTATGAACTTTGATAAATCTAAATCAAATTATTTATATGTATTATGAATCGTAGTCGATAAATTACCACTTTTCAATCTTGCGTGAACATCATTTGTATCTCTGATAGTGTAAATATAGTTTCCTAAATTATATTGACATTCGATTTCATCCATGATATATTTTTCCTAAAATCAAAACATGACCTATAAGACAATTACTTCATAAACCTTATGTATTGATTACACTATAACTATATAGTTTTCATGAAATTTATAAATATATCATTAGTAACATATTATAGCAAAAAAGAGTACTTAGCAATACTAATGAATAATATTATTATATAAAAAAATAATCTAATCGAAATAAAATTCTATTTTACCCAACGTCCATTGACATCAAGATAAAAATATTAAATACTTTATTCGAGTCCCTTATAAAATAATATTATTTGACATATGTTTATTAATATATATACATATATGTTTATTAAAATATATTTTTCGGATAAGAATTTTGGTTAGAAAAACATGTCGAAAAGATATTTTAGTAGAACATCGTCACCTTTAATATACACTGATACGAACATAAAAACTTTTAAATCTTGCTTACTGTTTCAATATAACCACTCCGATCGTTCCCTAGGACGTTTCTTGCTGCTCAACGCTCAGTGATCAAGGAAATTGTTATAAATGGCGACTTATTCAGCGAGCCAGCCAGTGTAGTGAAGCGGAAGAAAGCAATCACGTTTTATCAATATTGCCAACCTTTACACAACGAGTTAATCTCCGTAGTACCAATATTAAATAGGTATCTCTTTTCAACCAATCACTTCATAATGTTAATAATTTCCAAATTCCCCACAAGAGTACGCCTCGATCAACGTGAATTTCTATTGTAAGTCTGGTGTATCGCCTTTAATAATTATATGAGTGTATTGAAGACAAACAACAATGGAGGCTTGTAATGCTGTTGAGCGCGAAGTTGACAAAGTTCTATTAAAATTTGGTGCGATTAACGAACATGCAGATAATGTTTTACGTGATTTAATAAATCATATCGAGTCGTTAAAAAAGGAATTAGAAGAAGGTAAGAATTACGTTATATATTAGGATATATGATGTCCTTGACTCGACTCTATACAATTTCGTTTTGTTGTTATGATTCAGCAGAAATCGTGCAGTATTTTGTGAGATTATGTTAAAATTTATTATTTATTATTTATTTTATTACTCGAGAGTAATGAAATAAAGTTTGTGAAGGTTTTAATTACAAAGCCAATTGTTTATTCACACTTATAACCTCTTGAAAACGATTTTTTGATCGAACCTTTCAATAGCATTGAAACAGTTTTCTTATGTGCACTTTAATGCATTTAGATATAAGAAATAATCTATTGTCTTTCTCAGCACCTTCTGATCATGAACTGACACCTGGTCAAGTGCAAGTATTGAAACAAGCAATGACAAAAGTTCGCGATACTGTACAACGTTTGGCAACTGATCACCGAGATTTACACAGTACAGTATCTAAAGTGGGCAAAGCTATCGACAGAAACTTTATTGCCGATTTTGCAAGTACAAGTCGAGAAGATGTGTTTTCTGGTCCAGAAAAGTCTCACCTTCTTAATCAAGTTATCTGCCAACACTTCTATCGTCAAGGAATGCTGGATATTGCAGACGAATTGGCAACAGTAAATTTATAACCAATAATTGAGGAGGCATCTCATTATTCATAATTTTATATATCATTTAGCATATTTATATTTTAATAGATTATGAATAGTTTTTTATTTTGATATCAAAATACTACAAAAAACACGCTTGTGCACACACACACACATACACACACATACACACACAACATACATACATTTCCTTATATCTTATAGTTAAATAATATCTATTCAATTAATTATAAAATCATTTCGATGAAACAGGAAATAGATTACGTATAGAGAAACTTTTTAACGCGGTACTTATGTACAATCATACGCTCATTTTCATGTTGTAAAATACGTAGTAATAATTTTCAAGAAAACGATATAGTTAGAAATATTTTAGGAAGCAGGAATTAAAACCGACGAAGGCAGGAAAGAACCGTTCACAGAATTAAATTATATACTTGATTGCTTGAAACAAAGAAATCTAGAACCTGCGCTTGAATGGGCTAAGAAACACAGGGAAGCTCTTTTAGCACAAGTAAATTTATATTAAAACGATACGATCTTTGATTTCTAATGCACATGGAATTAATTAGATTTGTCCTAATGAAGATATTAATTATTGCAGAATTCATCTCTTGAATTTAAGTTACATAGATTACATTTCATAAGGCTTGTACAACAAGGACCTAGTAAACAAACTGAGGCAATAATGTATGCTCGTCAGAATCTTACACAGTTCGTTGGACGTCATGAAAAGGAAGTACAAGCTCTAATGGGAACGTTACTTTATTTACCTAATGGAATACAATCATCCCCGTATAGCCATTTATTAGATCCAACATTATGGCTTGACATTCATGATGTTTTTACAAAAGAAGCGTGTACATTATTAGGCCTAAGCGTCGACAGTCCACTTTCGGTTTGGTGTGTTGGATAGAAGATAGATAACCGATACAATTTTTGATCAGCGACAATGATATAATAAAGATATTTTATTTTGTAGTATCAATGCTGGATGTACAGCACTTCCTGCTCTTCTCAATATTAAACAGGTTATGCAACAGAGACAAGTAACTGGTATATGGAGTGGAAAGGATGAACTTCCGGTAAATCTAATTAACATTTATTGACGATAAGTTAACGACAATTAATTATCTCATATCTTTCTTTTTCTCTTCCTTTTGGTTCTTTTTTTTTTATAAATAGATCGAAATAGATTTGGGTAAACAAAGTCGTTACCATTCGGTTTTCGCATGTCCAATTCTTCGGCAACAAAGTACAGAAAACAATCCGCCAATGAAATTAGTTTGCGGGCATGTAATATCAAGGGATGCATTAAATAAGCTCACCAATGCAAACAAGTATGTTGTTCAAATATAACGAAGATAAAGTGTGCGTCAATATTTTAATCACATTTTTTTTTTTTTCTTAAAAAAAAAAACAAATCAATTTGTTTCTAGACTGAAATGCCCATACTGTCCTGTGGAACAAAATCCAGAAGATGCTAGACTTATATATTTCTAGATTACTGTGATATTATAAATATAGAGACAAATGTATTGTTAAATTATATATATAATATAGTTTCGCAATATTTTTTTTTTTATCCGTTATTTAGGTTCGAGTGATAGGACAAGGTATCAGATCGAGAGAAAAGTAGCTTAATTCTCTGTATTATTATATTTTAATTTAATGGAATTCGTGCTTTTTTGTAAGACGAATGAGACAATGCAATTTTCATTTATGGAGTTTAAAAAAAAAAAAGAAAAGATGTGAGCGAATGTAATGTAACTTTACTATTTAATTGTTTCTCTTTAAAAAAAGACTGATATTGAAGCAATAGCGTATAATAATATTAACATAATTTTGCTTTCTCAGTTATCCTTTTAACATTGTCGCGCTCTCTCATTCACATTATTAACGATTGCTATTAGAAAGATGATTAAAATTAATTATATATTCGTTTAGTTACTTGTCCTGACTATAACTAATTACATTATTAATCATTGGCATTTATAACAATATCTTTTTTACTAATGTTTTATTTTTTTTCTTGTTTTCAATTATAAAAATTAACAAATTGTCATGCTCGCATGTACGTATAAATATTGGTTGACTTTAATAGTTTATAAACGTTTAGCTGAAATCAGCAATGTAAAGTATATCGTATTGTTTTATATTCAAATATTCGCTTCGTACGTATATTGTGATAGTAATGTTTTCTTTTTTATTATTATTATTTTCTTTTATTTTTTTTTCTTTTGAATAATACAAATATAATATCGATAATAATACTTTTGTAAGTACAACTAAATCATGTAAGCGTTAGAATATAGATCATTCTCTAATTTCACTCATCAATTGTATAATATATATATAAATATATGTATATATATATATATATATATATATATATATATATATATATATATATATATATTATATATAAAATGTCTTTTATTTCTTGTATTTATAAGAATGTGGGTTATATATGCGTTATTAAAAATATTACGTATTATATATCGTTATTATTTATCTTTATCGTTTAAAGATAGATTTATAATTAGAGAATTTGTATACAAAATTTAGACTAAATCTGCATATATGGATAAGTGACGTATGGTTGAATTGATATTTAATATTTAACAATATTCTAATAAATTATTAGATATAAATATATTATTAAATTTTCTTCATCATCATCATCATCATCATCGTCATCGTCATCGTCATCGTCACCGTCATCGTCACCATTATCTTCTTGATATCGTAGCGAACGAAAATTTATCGACCAAACGTTTTTAACCTTCATAGTTACGAAATTAGGGGGTTAGTTTCATCGGCGAATGTTTTATTTGCCGAGACGTTTTATTAAAGACGACTTTAAAACGGCATGGAATCAAAGAATAAAACTTCTAGGTAATATTAATAACGATTATAAAATTATTATGAATACACACACACACACACATATATATATATATATATATATATATATATTTACTTATATTTATTGGATTTATATTATAATGGAAAATCCTTAACGACAAAGTAGACTATTGCAGCTTAAAAAACAAGATAACCTATGACCCGTCGGCTAAAATTACAAGCGAAAAAGAAAGTTATTTGAAATTGCTCCGCAATACGAAATTTGACGATATCGATAAATTAATGCCGAAAGATTTGGAAGATTCTTTAAATAGGGCGAAAAAAAATCCGATAGAACCTTTCGCTTTTTTAAACAAAATTCCAGTGGAAGATACGATCGAGGGAAACGAATTAACAAAAACGAAGAACGAATCAACGGAGATAGACGTAAGCGATCTAACAAAAAAAAAAAAAACAAAGAAAAGAAAAGAAAAGAAAGAAAAATTCTTCTCAATTTCGTTTTCTACGCGAACGAGTAACGTTTCTTGAATTTGAATTTCGCGCGTTATTTGACGTATGACCATTAGATCGTATGTCATTAGATCTCATGATGTTCAGAATTTATAATTCGTCGTTTCGATTTTTTTTAATTGCATCCTTAGATCAACGTTAACGACTATCTTGTAATAAATTTTTATCTAAAAAAAAAGAAACCCGGATCGAAAGAAAACTCATAATTTGTCGAATTTAAATTATGCGCTCATAATCTTTAAAAGTTGTACGATCGGTTCAACTCGTGAAATTAGAATTTTTCGAACGATTATGAATAGCCACGTTGTCCTGTTCAAATTCGTTATCTTAATTTTCTTCCTTTCTTTTCTTTCTTTTTTCTAATATTCATATTATCTCGTTGTAATGAAAATTTGAACGAACGAATGTGATCGATATATTTCGTAAAAGGGATATTTAAAAATTTCACTCAATGGGAAATAAATCGTTTGGATATTAACGATCTTCTTGATCGTGTACGTTTTGTCCCGGAATTTGATTGACTTTTTTTGGTTTTTTTCTTGCAGATTAAGTTGACTAACCTGATGAAACGTATAGAATTAAATAAAACTCTGTTGGAAAAGACGAATCAACGCGTGAGGGATATCGATTATCTCGTTAAACGAAGCGAATTGATTTTACCGAAAAATCAGATTTACGGTAAATTTAATTAACTTTCGAGAATAACATTTCTCTCTCTCTCTCTATCTCTACGAGTTTACGCGACAAGAAGATATAATTTATTAAACATTGAACACTTACAGATGAAAATATCTACATGAAAATAAAGTCGACCGGTAAAAAGGAATCGACGAAAGTTGAATCTTCAATCGACTATCCAGAACTCGGTAAGAAAAAAGAAAGTAAAACAAAAAGAAATATCTCAAATAAAAAAAAAAAAAAATAAGAAAGAAAAAAATTCGATCATTAAGTCCATCGATCGAGTGAGTCTTTTGACGATTCAATCCAAGTTTCGATTGATCTTTTTTTTTCATGTTCTTATTATTATTTTTTTTTGTTTTTTTTTTTTACGATTATTATCTGTTCAGAAAAATTTCGTCGTACCATGGACGCCACTAAAGACATACTAAATTACGTGAAGAAAATTTCTAAGGGTGAAATGACCTTGGACGATGTACCCGAGGAACTTTTGAATCGTATTAAATTGTCCAATGAAAATGTCGAGAACATAAAAATCGATCAGTTATAAATTCATGACGATTAAATAAACTCATTCTGTTATGTATGTACTTCTATATATATATTTAAAAAAATAGAGAGAGAGAGAGAGAGAGAGAGAAATAATGAGAATGAGATAAATCATTTTTATTTCTTTTTATTACATATATTTATTCGTTAAATTACATATTACCATATACACATAGATAATAACATATACATAAATCAGAACAAACCATTGTCCATTATATTATATTATACTATATTATATTATACTATATTATATTATATTATATTATATTATATTATATTATATTATATTATATTATATTATATATTAACTCTCCTAACGTTATATTTTAAGCTATATATATATATTAATATTTTCTATTTCGTTAGACGTTAATGTGTCGGTTTCTTCTCTCTTTATCTCTGAGATTAGTGTTCGATCGATACCATTTTAATAAGGATCTTTAAATCTCTCTCTTTTATAACAAGATACTCTACTCGCATCGGCAGAATTGTTAAACCCTTCCCAAACTTTATCACCCATCTACCCATATATCTAACCCACCCCACCACCGTCACTACACCCAGCATCCTCAACCCTCACCCCTCATTCCTAAAAAATATCATATCTTCATCTATAAAACGTTTTTAATCCGATTCAACGAATGTCTTTGGCGATTTTCAGATTCGATATACATATATATATAGATATATATATATATATATATATATATATATATATATATATATATATATATATATATAATTTATTTCATTGTCTCTATCTTGAAACGTGTTTTAACGTACATACATATTCTCCCTTTATTTATCGATACAATCGAGTTTTCCGTATTATCTGGTAAGAAAGATTAAAAAAAGAAAGAAAATAAAAAAAATGAAGATAGAAATGTTAAAGTTTTCTATATAAGCGTTTAATAGTTTCGAATTTTGTTGTTCCTTTTTTGTTTGTTCGTTCATTTTTTGTCTCCTCCTTTTTTCTTTCTTTCTTTTACGTAATTTTTTTTACTTCTTCTTCCTCTTTTACTTCATTGCATTTATTCTTTATTTTTTATTATTATTATTTTATTTTTCATTATTATTATCATTATCATTATTATCATCATCCTCATCACTAACATCAACATCAATATCATCATCATCATCATCATCATCATCATCATCATCATCATCATTATTATTATTATTATTATTATTATTATTATTATTATTATTATTATTATTATTATTATTATTATTATTATTATTATTATCATTAAACGACAATTACACAGGCGTATAAAGTCGGACCCATACACCAGCTGGTTAAATATCTCTACGTTTACAACGATACAACGATTTTCTTTCCCTTTTTTTATTAAGCATCCTCTTTTTAGTGCCTTTAATTAATGATAAATATTTGAGAAGGTCAAGTGAGAGAGAGAAAACTATATGTATATATATATATATATATATAATCTATATAGGGGATGATATCGAGAAGCGTCGATGGAGAATATCATTTTACGATTCGACACGATACATAACGCGCCATTTTAATTACTTCCTTTCTTTTCTTTTCTTTTTCTTTTTCTTCTTATTTCTCTTTTATAAATTTTCTTTTTTCTTTTGTTTCCTTTTCAACCAAGAATCACGATACGCTTATCCCGTGCAAGCACCAATTGCAAGATAAATAATAGACAACGACTTGAAAATAAATCGCGCAACGAAGAAACCAAATGCGTTATTGCATACAGAGACCTATCTCCCTCCATTTTGCATAACACAGGGAAGCAGCTTTGACGCTTTTTATTTTATTTTATTTTATTTTTTTTTTTATTATTTTTCTTTCTTTTTATCTTTTTTTATTTATTTTTTATTTTTTTTTCTTTTCTTTTTTTTATTATTTCGTTCTCTCCTTTCTTTTTTTTTTTCTTGTTTTGTTCATTGCTTATTGTCTGTTCACAATAGCAGCCAACAACGAGTAATTCGCTAATTATTTTCCTCAAAAAGTTTGCGCTTAAATATTTTTTTATTTATTTTTCTTTTTTTATTATTTTTTTTTGTTTTTTTTTTTTATATTTTTTATTGTCCTCCTTATATATCTGGGATACTTCGATGATAATTTCGATCGATATTTATTCTGTTTCGACTATTTGATCCGTTTATTTATATCTCGTCGAGAGGCAGCACGAAGATGCAAAAGCAAACAATTTTCATCTTCTTCTTCGCCTTCTTTTCAGTTAATAATATGATACGATTAAATTATGCTGATAATGACGATAGGCCTGATTACATCATGTTAATAATATGATACAATTTAATTATTAAAATAAAAATGTATATATATACATATATATATATATATATATATATATATATATATATATATATATATATATTTATATATACTTGTATTAAAATATAAAACGATTGGTTTCTCATCGATGATGGAGGAATCTTTAACATTAACGTATCATTTCGTAGAATTTAATTCATTATTAATTATAATAATTTGTTCTCAATTTCAATTAATTATTAAATGATAATGAACGAAATCTTTAAGAATATATGTGTACGAAGAATTGATTTCACGTTCAAAATAGAATTTTGATTGATTCCAAATTGAATTAGTACGTATAATTGTTAATTATCATTAATCGAAATAATGATTCTAATCAAATTAATGATGATGATCGTATCATACAAATTTAATAAAGCAATGGCGAACCTGTAATCCGTAGTTCATTAAAATGAGAAGTTTAAAAAGTTTTTATTTATAGTAGTGTACGTTATTGAGAAAAAAAAAGAAGAAACAAAAAGAAAAGAAAAAAATCGAAATTCCCAATTTTTGCAAACATACAAAAAGAATATGAAAATTGTTTACTAGATTAATAAGTTTAATAGAATATTGTCATTCATCTATATCTCATTTCTAATAGAATCTCAAAATATTTGTTAAAAAATTGAATTATCTCACGTTTATTTAAAATCGTTCAAACAATCCTGATATTAATAAAAAAAAAAAAAAAAAAAAAAACAGAAAAGAACAAAAATTATTGTTTCACATCAATCGTTTCGCACTAGTATTAAATAAAATTAGATTGACATTTAATTTTGATTTTGTTTTTCTTCATTTGTTTCTTCTTCTTCTTCCTTATTTTCTTTTTCTTCTTCTTTTGCTACTATAGAGCGAACCAAAAATATTTGGATATAATTAGATATCTTTTCCGTTTTCCTTTTTTTTTTTTTTTCAATTACTCGATCGAAATATTTCAATTCGTAAGTATTGTCATATTACGAAATTACCGGAATGATTTATTCGATTATGAGCCAATCATCAACAAAAGACAAAAAGAAAAAAAAACAACAATAAGGTTCGCCATTGTTAATATCGATGTCGATGACAAAGTCGTAATTTTTTAGTTTTCTTCTTCCTCCTCCTCCTCCTCCTCTTCTTTTTCTTTTCTTTTTTTTTTCGTGCATTCTCACCGTTCGTTCAATGTCAGCTCTTCATGCTTATCTCCCGACGGGGGGTTTTTTTCCATTCTATTTTTTTGTTTTTGTTTTCATTCATTCATTCGTTTATCTGTTTGTTTGTATTTTTTATTTTTATTTTTTTTTTTTAATTATTTATTATTTTTTTTTAATCGCGTTTTGATTGCATCGGCAATTCGAATAATAAGAATCCCGGCTACTTAATGCCGATTCTGACGTTTATCGATTATTAAAAGACATAAATGACATACATACACACGATTACTTCTCTCCCTCCCCTTAGAAACCATATCTTTTCTTTCCTTCTTTAATTTCTTCGTTTTTTACTTTTTTTTCTTTTTTTTCTCATCTTATTTTTTCTCTCTTTCATTTCTTTTCTTTCATTTATTCGCACACGCACACAGAGAGACAGACACTTTTCCTTTCCGTCGACCTTGATCGTTCTTAATCATCGTAAGAATTTTATTATAAATATTCCGAATAAAAATAGAGAGGGGAGAGAGAGAGAGAGAGAGAGATAGAGAGAGAAAGAAAGGGAAACTGAACGAACGAAAAATAATTATATTTATAAATATTATACGCAGCGATGTTTTTATTCTACGAAGCTACGAAAGACAAATGGCAACTTTATCGGTATTTTTGTTTGTTTGTTTATTTGGTTATTTGTTTTTTGTTTCATTTTCTTTCTCTCTCTCCTTTTCTTCAATGATTTTTACATCTTTATAATATCCTATGTCTTCTCTCTCTCTCTATTTCTCTCTCTCTCTCTCTCTCTCTCTCTCTCTCTCTTTCTCTCTCTCTCTCTCTCTCTCTGCTTGAATCTATTTATTTCATTTTCTGTCCTTCCTTTCTAACGATATATTTCGTTCGAATAATCTTTCGTTACGAATGTTTTCTAAGGGATCGAAAAGAAGCTAAGAGAACATCCGACGTGAAGGTATCTCAGTGGCGGCAATATTTTCATAATAAATTGTCCATTAAAATACATCTATTATATGTATCATAAATACATTGAAACGGATTATTAATGAAATACACATTGGTATGTATATAAGTATGCGTGTACATATATATGTACGTATAATATGTACGTATAACACGTATGTATGTAACTATATATGTATGTATATATGTATGTACGTATGTACGTATTTATGTACGTATATTCATACAGATTTTATTAACGAGCGTAAGATAAAACGTTACCTTCATTCTATCCCCTCCCCACCCTCTCTCTCTCTCTCTCTCTCTCTCTACCCTCCAATTTTATTTTTGTTTTTTCATTTTTCCTTCATTTTATCTGTCCCTTTATCTATCGATCACATTTTAATCCTCACGTTTTAATATATAATTTCGTCTCGTAATTTGAATTCGTATGTATACGTACCTCGACAATTTTTGTTCTATCTATCATTCTTTACAAATTTCGATTACTGAAAATCGCCGTACTATAATGATTACGATTACGACGTACTTATTGATACGTCTTTTATGACGGTTCATGAACAACGTTTTATCAAAATTTTATACCACGTTGCCATGCAATTCTTTCTCCCGTACCTTAATTCTCTTTTCTATCTTAATTCTCTCTCGTACCTTAATAATAAATTTAGAACATGCTTTTTATTCTTCTTTCAATCTTTCTCGTCGTACATCAATTCGTGGGTAGTGGTGGTGGTGGTGGTAGTGTGGGTGGTAGTGTAGATGGTGGTGTTGTGGGGGCAGGGGGTTTATGCCAATGGGGATAATCGTCGATTCGTTGGATCGCGATAAACGATCGTATTCGTCGGTTCAGAGCTTCGTCTAATTGTTATTGAACAACGGCGAGGGACGATGGCGTAAACGTTCGCGAAATTTTTATCGCGAATTGAATTGACTCGCGTTTCGTACCGGGAGTAGATGCACAACTATGAAGTCGCGACCACGTGGATTTCCGAATCCGCAACAGAAGATTGTAGGCAAACTCCAAAATCATTTCTATTATTATCCGTCATTTATTATCTTTCCCTCTCTCTCTCTCTCTCTCTCTCTCTATCTCTATTTATCTATCTCTTTCTCTCTTTCTCTCGATGTAACGAATTTATGTAAATAATATATCTCGATTTTTAAGATTTTTAAGTTCTTTTCCTTCCATATTTCTTTTTGTTTCTTTTTTCTTTTTTCATTTCCCTTGTATTCTCCATTTTCTTCCTCCTTCTTTCCTTTCTCTTTCTCCTTTTCTTTTTCTTTTTTTATATTTTTTTCGAGCAATAAAATACCTCCACGCGTTCATCAGAAAGAGAGAGACGATTCATCCGTAGCGAGCGACCCTTTCATTCTTTCGAACCTTTTTTTTTCTATTTTTCTTTTTTATTTTATTTTTTTTTCTCTTTTTCTAAGCGTTTTTTCTTTGACCGTGGGTCTCTCTCTATTATACTATGACGAAGAGAACGATACATTCACAAGTTCAAGATATATATATATATTTTTTTATAACCCGTTAAATTATTAATAGATAAAGCTGACCTTATGAAACATCGCGTTTCCATAATCGCATACGTGTTTATTAATATTTATGTGTATATATGTATATATATATATATATACGGTAGCTCAGGATCTCGGTGCATACTTCATGAGATTTAACATACATAATATATCCGTTCAAAACACTATTGAATAACAAATATACGATGGTTAACTTTTTTCTTTGCTTAAAGCTTTCGAATATAATTCTAACATTTAGATATATATATATATAGATATATATATATATATATATATATATATATATATATATATATATATATACGTTTTTTTCTTCATATATCTAATTTTTTCGTAAAGTGTTACGTGTATATGTATATGTAATACGTATATCACTTTACATTTAACGCTCACGAATACAGAGTTCTTTGCTTAAAACATGGGATTATATGCATCCAATATTGATATAGTTTATTTTGGTTTTTATTCATTTATTTATCTATATACTGTAATTACACTTCTCTCTTTATTTTTTATTTTTATTTCTTTTTTCATTTCTGTATTGCTTCTACGAACGTTCTAATTAATATTCCTCAAGAGAACCCAACGGCACGATTCTAAATTATATTAATTATTATTGTTAATCCATTCCATCTAAAATTTCCCGTCGCGGATTCACATAGCGTTTTTTTTTTCACAAAATTCGCCTATTTCGTGAACGCCTCGTATAATGTCCCTTCAATAAGATCCAACGTTCCAAGTTTTCCACTATAATTTTTTTTTTGTTTCTTTTCTAACATTTATTATTCCTCTTCGTGTATGTTCGAGGCCGAAGGTCACAAAATCACGTATCGAAATTTCACGAGCCTCCTCGACGTTTGTATCAATCGTGACGCCGAACCAAGGTGTCATTTTTAATTTCGAGGGATTTTTTTCTTCTTTTTTGTTTATTTTATTTTTTTTTTTTTCAAGAAACGATCGTGCTTGCAAAAGTGACCCCTGACGTCGAAGATATCCAACGATCATTCATTTTACGTGGATTTCTTTGTTTTTTTTTTCATTCTTTCTTCTTTTATTTTTTTATCTTTATATCTCTACCATCGATATATATATGTATGTGTATGTATATATATATATATGTATAAGTATATGTATATGTATATGTATATGTATATGTATGTATAGGTATACGTGTAGATACAATATTTATTTATATAAGACTCTCGAAGTTTGGTAAACCGATTTTTACATAGATAAACCACTCCCCAACCACCCCCAACCCCCCTGCCGGGGGGGGAAGACTTCTCGCTCGAGATATTAAGAATATTTTTTTTTCTTCTTCTTTTCGTTCAATTTTATGCCAATTTTATGCCAATTTTGTTACATATGCGTACATACACGTATGTATTCTTTTTTTTTTCTCTCTCTCTCTCTCTCTCTCTCTCTTTTTTTATATATATATCTAATAGTCGAAGAACTTCTTCATCGTACCTGATCGCATTTTCTTTCAATTCGCACGGTTTCCCTGCAGCCATTCAGGGAATCCAAATCAGGCGGTTCCTCTTATTAAATAGAAAAGAAATTTCGTCGAGATGGACAGAGAGACCGAAAGAATTTTTTATAAATTTTTTTCTTTCTTTTACTCCCGAGCGTGACAGAATTTATTTCGCGGCAGGGGCGAGGGTGCGGAGGGGGCGAGGAAAAGAAAAGAAACGAAATAAAAGAACTCAAGACAAACGAAATGAGACGAATTAAAAGAAAAATAGTGGAAGATTCGTATTTTGATAACGCCTACTATGCTTTTACTTATCTTTTTTTTTTGTTTATTTCTTCGCCTACTACTTCTACCTCTTTCTCGTCTTTTTCTCCTTTCTTTTTTTATCTTCTTCGTTTTTTTTTCTCTTTTAATTCTCGTAACCTTCTAACTTACGATACAACAAATACACATTGCGCTTTATTATTTAAATACGGAATAAATTTTTTTGATCAAAGTTTTATCATTGTTATTGATAATTCAAACATGCGAACGTTATCTATGCTTTTTTTTTTTTCGTTAGTTTAACATCGATATAATGTATAATTTAACGTGTTCGCGAACGCACACACTTATTCTTACGTTATGTCGAACAGTATTATATGGTCTTTTTTATTGTTTATTTATTTCTTTTTTTCTTTAATTTTTTTTTTTTTTTTAGTTTGACTCTCCTTCCTCTTTTCATAATTATTACGAACTACGAATGGAGAAGCATTCTACATTGAAATTTATTATCGCGTTTTATAGCTTTCATCAGGTTGCTCTCTATCCTGAGCACGTGTCAAGTTACGCAGGATTTAATTGCGATCTCGTGAGAAAAATTTCTTTTTTTTTTTTTAAATTACTTTCTATTATTCTATTTCATTCAACTTTTTATTTGTTATCTATTTATTTATTTATTTATTTATTTATCAGTATTATTCTTTTTTTTTCCCCATCTTTCTTTCATTCGATCAACACGAACGAGAAAATTTCAAAGTAACTGAAGTAAAGTGTGTCCTGTACCTACGTCATACAAGTTTCTATCTCTACGATATCGATGCTTGAACTCTCTTAACGTAATCTTTGAATAATTTCGAATAATGTAATATATTCCCGCCTACGTACACTGTCATGTGTACTATATATAATATGTATATATATATATGTGTATGTATATATGTGCTATATATATTTATATGATTGTATTATACACATACGCGTATCTAATTTCTACCTATAGATAATAATAATAATAATAATATTATATGTCTATATGTATATATATATGTATATATATATATATATATATATATATATATATATATATATATATACCAAGAGTAGAAGGTGATTTGGATCAATTCGTGCGCGCGATTAATTTGGAGAGATTAACAAGATCCTCGGGATTTTTCATTTTAAACGTTTAGTGATCTACGTATATATATTGTCTGATTCAACTGTCCTAGCTTTTTATTTTTATTTTTTTTTAATTCTCTCCGTAAACATTATTTATTACCAGTCGAATGGAGTAATAGTATAAGTAAAGTAAACTGTCGTGTTAGACGAACGAATAGGATAAAAGGGGAAAGTGTTTGCACGAAGGTATAATTTTTTACTACGTCGTTGTTTGCGAGCTGGGTAGATTTGAATAATAAAGAAAAAGAAATAATAAATAAATAAATAAATAAATAAATAAATAAGAAAGAATAGAAAAGAAGAAGGAGGTAAATATGAAGCGAGCGACTGAACGAGTGAGTGAAAGAGAGAGAGAGAGAGAGAAAGTGAGAGTGAGAGTGAGAGTGATTATAACGACAATGATAATAATAATAATAAAGCATAAAGAAAAGAAAAGAGTTTAGAAATTTACCGTTTTAAATATGTCACAGTTTGCCGATTGATTTGCAATTTATTGATCATCTTCTTCGTTCTGGTACGTTACGTAGCGCACGGATGACTTTTCGCCGATTATCAGCGACTGTAATCAATATAGATATATCGTTGATATTATTATTATTTAAGAAAAAAAAAAATATATATATATATATATATATATTAGAATTAAATTGAATGTACCTTCTTCTCCTCTTTCGTCGGTGGCGCTCTGAGGAAATACATCAAAGGTGCGTACATGAAATTCAAAATGGCGATTCCAAAGAGCATCCACTCGAATCCTATAGTATTAACCAGCGTACCGCTTAGTGCGGGTCCTGAAAAAAAATTAAATTTATTTATTTATAAAAAGTTTGACGACATTGTAACATTGATATTAATATTTCGTGAATGACGTATCGTCGAAGCATCGGTGGTTCAGTGGTAGAATGCTCGCCTGCCACGCGGGCGGCCCGGGTTCGATTCCCGGCCGATGCAAAACTTCATTTTTTTTTTATTTTTTCTAATTTTCATCTTGTATTAGTTTTATTCGTTCAGTCTTATGAACCAAATATGACTAATAATATAATCTTATTCCTTATAATTAATCGCAATTATCGCTGATTCGTAGATTTATTGTTAGATTAATTATTATAGCGTTATCGTTAAATATTACAGTATACGAAATATTTGATATTTAAACGTGACAATTATATTTATTCTCTGTTTCTTTTTTTTTGATATTTATTTATTTTATCTTATCTATTCTCACCTATGGCGAAGCCCAAACAAAATGCAACGTCACCGATCGCGTAAACGCTTCCGTAGACAGCAGTATGCCTTATATCTACCAAATATCCTAATTCAGGCATCATCGAACTGTCGACCATACCAATAGCAAATCCTAATCCAGCGTTCGGAATGATTAGATGATCGATACTGCTAGCCAGAGGTATCTAAGAACAATGAATAGATAAATAGTTTGATCTTTATCGTAGAACATTTGTATTTTTATTACGTCGATCGTTTTACATTCATCTAATATATATGTATGGATTAAAACGAGAAATCACTTTTATATTCTAATTCACGAATTAATAAGTTAGTATCGTCTACTTACACACATCAAACAGAGGCCGATTACAATGAGACCGATTAACGACGCCAACCACCTGTAAAATAAATTTACGATACGATATTATTATTTATCACATATTAATATTTATATACGTATATAAATATTAAAATATTAAAGTAATAACGATTAATAATAAGAGAAGTAAAGAAAAAAAAATACCGCCCGAACAGGGACTCGAACCCTGGACCCTCAGATTAAAAGTCTGATGCTCTACCGACTGAGCTATCCAGGCGATTGATATATGGTCATCTTTTAATATTGGTTTTGTCAATATAATCGACATAACTAATACAATGATTGTTAAAACGAATATATATTATATATATCATAATATTAATTATATATTATATATATATAAATATTTATTTTGTTAATACACTCGATATAACTAATATAATGATTGTTAAAACATATATATATATGTTATATATGAAAATATAAATATTGATTTTGTCATTATACTCGACATACAATGATTTTTAAAACATATATATATATATAAATATTACTTTATAAATTAATATATAATATAATATATGTTAAATAATAGAATTTCAATTAATATATATTTTTTTTATATATGTAATAGGAATATGTATTAATTAAAAAAATATATATTTCGCACAGGTTCAACCGGATAATATTTCTGTCGGCTAATACGAATTAATTATTCTCACCTGCCCATCCTATGGCCAAGGGGACCGAATAGATTAGTTCCAATTAAATAACTAATGCTAGCAGGTAAAAATGTCGCTCCTTGCTTCCAACGACTGGCGCCCATCGTATCCATCATCCATATAGGTAAGCTCGGTTCCAACATAGCGATTCCCATATTTGCGAATGTTATCGCACCTGAAATTGATTCACTTAAGTTTCTAATACAAAATTTTGTATAATCGTCAAGAAAAAACCAACAAAATAAATAAATAAATAAATAAATAAATATATATATATATATATATATATATATATATATATATACGTACCAGCAGCTAAAATAATATATGGATCGGTAATCAATGATTTCAAAGATGGCGGTTCAGCTTCCGTATAGACTACAGACGGTTGAAGCATCAAAAGTTGTAACACTGAAAGGATTAAATCCGATTTACATGAAAATTGTTTATTTTATTTTATTTTTCTTTTCTTTATTAATTTGTAATAATTTAACAAATCATATTAATAATAATAATAATAATAATGATAATAATAATATTATTATTATTATTATTATTATTATTATTATTATTATTTATGTACTTACGTCCGTCACCAAGAGCCAATGCCGAGAGTACTAAAAATGGTGCTGACTTTCCAACGAATTCGTACATAATTCCACCGAACGGGGGCCCAATTAAAACACCAAGAGCGAGTCCACCAAGTGCTATACCCATAGCATTGCCACGTTCCTTATCATCCTGATATCTCTCCGCCAGCATACCCATACCTTTTTTTTATACGGGTATGGAGAGGGGGAGGGGAGCGGAAAAACGTTAATTTATATTTTATTTTATTATTATTATTATTTGTTTCTTTTCTTTCTTTTGTCGACGTACTTCACTTTACGTCGCGTGTAATTTTTAACAACCCAATAATAATTTCACGTTGACATTACAATCGACACGTAAGGATTGATATTTATTATGATACACGTAAGTGTCCAATCTGATGATTAGTCCAAATCGATTAATTTTCTGACTTATATTTCGTTTTTCAAAACTCGTTTAACAGATATATATATATATATATATATATATATATATATATATATATATTTATTTATATTTATATTTATATTTATATCGCTTTTTAATTTTTTCTTTATTCAATCGTACCTGACACACTCGAACACGAGGAGCCAATGCCCTGTAGCGCACGTGCCAAAAATAATATCCCATAACTTCGACCAAATGCAAATATCAACGTCGATATGAACATAATAATGAATCCGGTGAACATCGGTATACTGTAGCCTATTCTGAAATTCCAAGAAAAAGGTTCATTGTATTGTAATTTTCATATTATATTAATTAGTACGAACACACACAATGTGTACGAACAATGTATGAACACACACACACACACACACACACACACACACACACACACACACACAAATTATATTTAATTAAGATGGCACAAAAGTTTCTAGATGATTTTGCGATACATTTTAGGCGAATTTTCTTTTTTCTTTCTTTTCTCCTCAAATTATTAAACCAAACATCTAAGAAACCTTGCTCCACCTTGCATAATCTTCTACAGGTTTTTGCAAATCAAATTCAATTCTTTCGTTGGAAGTAAAATTTTTTTCACGATATCGAATTTGTAGAGATATATTTCTCTAATGGATATAAGAAACAAATGTAAATTTATCGTTAAAATATTCGAAATTTTATCGTACGTATAAATAAATAATTATTTATAGTTAGTAATAATATGTATTAATAATAGTACAGTATAGTAGAAGTTAGACTTCGACGATGTCTTTCAATACTAATCACGATTACATAACAATTGAGTTTGATTTTTGAGAAATAATTAATTTGTATGATTAATTAGTAACTCAAAGATATTAGATTTGCGGTGAAATAAGATCGGAGCGAATTATATTTTTTTCTTATTTTTATTTTTTTTTTTTTTAAACAAAACGAATCATCTCTAGACAAATCCCAAAGTCATATCGAAACGTAACTCGTCCAGAATTCTTACAATTTTATGAGAAAGAATAATTTGTTGTGAAATTTGTGATTGGAGATCGAAAGAGAAATTGAAAAAAAAAAGAACCATACATGTAGATTCTCATTAGATAGATCATCGATATTATAATTTTGTATAAGGTGTACTTCGAAATATCAATTTCTAGCGCATTTTTTTTCTTTTCTCTTATTTTGTTCTTTTTTTTTTAATATTACTTTGTTACTTCTTTTTTGTTTTTAATCTTGAGAGATCGTCGAGAGACGATGATCTGAGGGATGACTTTTTGTAGAAAAAAATGCGTTTCGCAAACCAATGAATCTGTTACGGTGTGAATTCTATTTGCACAAAAAAGAAGAAAAAAATAAAGAAAAAAGGAAGAAAGAAGAAAATTTTTTAAGTGCAAGAAAAGAACTCGTACGAAAGTTTTAATGGATCACCTACCTGTGAGTAAGAGGTCCAACAACAGGATTAGCAAGCAATTGTACGAAGGCTTTCGATGCAAACATCATCCCCACGGCCACTGTTTCTTCCAATAATTCTTTGTGCCTTTGTTCCTTTTCCTTTTGTTCGGCCGTCGTCGAATTTATCGTTGTCGATTCTAAATCAATACGAATCGATCGTAAAATATATATATATATATACATACATGAGCCGTTGATTTTGAAAATGACACAAGTCTATTTCGTGTTATCGCTATATATTTAATGATTCACATTTGAATGGATTTAAAAATATAGATAAGCAGTGATAAGCTTATTTTATATTTTTTGTGATCTTATTTCGTGTAAATTTAATATACAACAAAATGGTTATATCCGTGTTAGGTCTAAAAAAAATCATGGTTTTATTATACGCTAATGGACTTGCCTAAATTTCAAAAGCAATGATTTGTCGAATTCGTTGATTTTCTTTACAAAAAAAAACAACAACAACAAAAATTGGTAAAGATATTGGCAAGCAGTGATGGACTTATTTTATATTTTTTTGTGATCTTATTTCATGTACATTTAATATACAACAAAATGGTTATATTCGTGCTAGGTCAAAAAAAAAAAATCATGGTTTTGTTATGCTGCAATGAACTTGTCTAACTTTCAAAATTAACTCGCGACAAATATCGCCTTCGAAATAAAATTACCATTAAGATATTTATACCGATATTAAAGGATATTTATTGCGAATTGATTGAGAACATAAATTTTATGTTAATTTGTAATAAGAATTAGCTTTAACTGTTTCCTTTTCTTCTCTTTTTACACAAATTGACTTGTCCTATTTTTAAAATCAACGGCTCGTATGTATATTTATTTTCTTTATTTTTGTTTTCCTATAAAAATCTACCCACACGTAATACTTGCATCATCATAATATATTGTATAATATTATAACGAATCACCTGTCAATTCCTGGGACATTGTTGTAAAAGAAAGAAATTCCAACGGAGAATTATTATTATTATTATTGGATATATTAACGGGACAAGGGCATCTCGGTGTCGTTGACGATGTTGACATCGGCGAGGTTGTCGTCGTGGTAGTCGTAATAGTCGTTGTCGGAGTAGTTGTCGTAGTTGTAGTCGTTGTAATCCCTGATCCATGATTAACGTTTCCATCGAGATGCTCGCTTAGAGTTGCGTTAGGGTGTTTTATGTCGTAGAGAAATTCCGGAATAATTGGAACTATGCAGAAAGTTAACAAATATATATGTATATAATATTATCGTTTAGAAATAGCAAATATGTTGTAAACATTTTTATCTAATCATTTACTTATTTTTTTTATATATATATCGTGTCGTACATAAGAAAAAAAAATGGTCACGCATTTACGCATTCACGTGAGCATATATATGTGCGAACAAAATAACACTAACATTTCCTATATAAAGATTGTACAAGTTAATACTTATAAGATTGGGGGTGTAACTCAGTGGTAGAGTGTCTGCTTCGCATGCTGAAAGTCCTGGGTTCAAATCCCAGCACCTCCAAATAAAAGGGTTTCAAACGAAACCTGTCTCTTTTTTATACTTTTATTTATTTTTCTTTTCTCTTTTAATCGCTCACCAAACGCGAGCTACGAAATTTTGTCCGGAGACGATATTTTATCGGCGCTTATTACGTATAAATGAGTGCCGGGATCCGTTGATGTTATATCATCATGTTCGCTATAATAACGTCCGATCGATTTTATTAGTTCATTGACGCTGAAAGGCGCCAAATTTGCAAATAAGTACAACGGCAACAGGTGGAGTCCCGTTCACGACGACAAATATTCATTCATTCGTGTATGATACGAAGTTAAAGTTCGTAACACGTAACAGATTCACCTCTTCTACCCTCTCCCACCCTCTGTGCCACCCACCCCCTTCGGTCTCACCACTACAACCGCCATGTCACACTTCCCATCGTTGACGTCGTTAAACAAATCGGCCCTTTCGAAGTTTCCTCACGAACCCTTTCTTTGTCAGACGACGACGACGACGACGATTTGGGTTTGGGTTTGGATCAGGGTTTGGGTTTCACTATCATCGTCCGAGGATTCTCGTCGCGCTACATAAATGCATGAGCACTTATTCGGATTGGCGGTGGCATAATAATACACAAGGAAAACCTACACACACGGCCATTTCCCTCCTCCACTCAACCACCATACGTTTACCCGACGTATCCCCGATACTTCTCCGCACTAGAATGAAGTGTTCTTTGAATTATACATGACAGTCAAAAGGGAGAACGTTCGTGATTTAGTCGAGTGAGGAAAGTTTAAAAGCCGGAAAATTGCGTGACCATTTCTCGACTTAAGGGTAGGACCGACCGTCGAGTGCTAAGATACGATTTTCCCAACCCCTTCCCACCCCTTCTTTATACCCTCGCCCACCCATACCCCCGTCACTCTTCACGATCTCATGAAAGATTTCTATTTTCATGAGTTGTATTTTTTGAAAATTGTATTAATATCCCGCTTAAGAGGAGAAAACAAAGAAAGAAAAAAGAAACAAGAAAAAGAAGAACAAAAATTAATCCGCACGTGACCTCGTTTAAGTTGTATAACTTTAATATTAAAAATTGTATGGATCTTTCTGTCTAATCCCCCGATCTAAAAAAAAAATAAAAAAAAAAAAAATAAGAGCACGAGAAAATTAATCGCGATCGGTAACACCCGAGTGTGTACATAGTGATTTCATTTTCATTTTAGATTATTAAATTCACTAGAAGATCTGTCAGATGATTTGTTCGACTATTGTGTATCTTCTTTTCTTTTTTGGCCTTCTTTTCTTTTCTTTTCTTTTTGTTTGTTCCCTTGTCGTTCACGTTTCACGATAGAGAGAGAGAGAGAGAGAGAGAGAGAGAGAGAGAGAGAGAGAGAGAGAGAGAGAGAGAGAGAGAGAGAGAGAGAAATAGAGAGAGAGAGAGAGAGAGAGAGAGAACGATTTAATCGCGCGATGGTCGTTGAAATTTTTGTTGGAGGGAGGGAAAAGAGAGGTAGAAAAGGAAGAAAAAAAAGAAAAGAAAAGAAAAGAAAAAATAAAACCGGAGTTGCGCTTAGACGGCCCCCCCTTGGGATATTGTTTTCCGTCTCGAGGATCAGACCCTAATCTCGTCAAGACCTTCTTCAGACCCGTCTACTTTCAGGCTTTCAGCGAGGATTCCGATTCCTCGAGCCGATATTACCTTCGACTTATGTCCCCGTGATACGATTTCCAATTTCTTCCTCCTTCCCCCCCCTCTTCCCCCCCCCCCCCGAAACCACCGAACCCAACTCCCATGCCACCTCACCACCCCCACCCACTTATCCACTCACCTTAGCCAAATACCCTGTACTCTTTTACTCGCCCCCGTGGATTTTCTCCGTCGACGAAGGGAACGTCCCTATTAATTTCTTCTATTTTATACTTAACAAGATTGTCCCTGTTACAATATATACGTGCATAAATATATTTATATATATATATAAAATATATATATATAAAATATATATATATATATATATATTTTTATTTATAGTTATTTTAGTAGTTCGTAGAAAATCATTTAATCATAGAAATGTATAATTGGCATTGTAATGGCGTCGTCTATTTTATATTCATACATATATATATATATATATATATATATATATATATATATTAAATAAATATATAAATATATAAATATATATATATATTATTTATATATATGTTTATATGAAAATAAAAAATATATATATATATATATATTAAATTTATAATTGTTTCAATAATTTGTAGAAAATTATTTAATCGTAGAGATTTATAGTTTGCATTGCAATGGCGTCGTCCGCCATTTCTCTAATATCAAAAGACCGTCGTTTATATTATTCTTTCACGTTCTTTGTTCGAAACGGATAGTCTTTGGAGAAAAAAATAAGAAAGTATAAGAATAAAAAACGAAGAAGAATAAAAAAAAAAATAAGGAGAGAAAAAGTAAAAGAAAAAAAAATTGGCTCGACGTTTACAACGGTCGAGGAGTAATTGACTTTTACAATACTCGTCGTTCGTTACTTTTCACCTGGTATAGGTTCTCGTTTCTTTCGAAATCTCGTCGTCGTAGTACCACTAAGACGATACCCAACGTCCTCCCTCTTTTTATCAAAGCAGCGGTTGTGTAATCGGCCATAAAGGTACACACGAAAGGAGGTTCACGCCGCTCGTTAAAACTTCGTTTAAGGCTTCTGAAGGTTAGATAACGGATTCGAAATAAACGATAGTGGATGAAAGAAAGTTTTCGTTTTTTTACTCTTTTCGAAATAAAATAAAACGAATATACACAGATACATACGTATATATATATATATGTATATCGTGGAAAGCGTCGAGAAAGGAAAACGATAAAAGCAAAAAAGAAAATAACAATAATAATACTAGAAAGGAGAAATTAAGAAACAATCATAAAAATCTTTTATTGAAAAGATCTTATCGATATTTGACGTTGAACTCGTGAACGCGAGGATTTATTAAATTTTCACGTAAATCGTTATTTTCACGCTCGAAATCTAATACTTCGATCTAATATTTTAATTCATAAATTCAACGTTATATCTGTCTCATTTGAAGAAGTTATTATTCTATCTCATACTCTTTAACGTGCACGCGCACGCGCGCACACACGCACACATTTATATATATATATTTACGCGCGTGCGTGTGTGTGTGTGTGTATCGTATAATTTTCAATGAATTATTAATCGGCAGACAAAAGAGTAGGTATAAGTTAAAATTTGTTTTAATACAGAATAAATACGCTAATATATGCAACATTATTATTACTCGCTTATAGTATATATATATACACATAAATTAGGGTATATATATATTTTTAGAGTATGTATATGTATATATATATATATATATATATATATATATTTTATTGTTATTATTAAATTCAATGAAACAGAGACACATATTGTCAACTTTTATATCGAAATTTATGTTAACACCTGATCAAACATTGCACTTATCTGCAAAATTAATTATTCTATCTTACATACTCTTTTTAGTATCGCTCATCAAATATCACATATATATAATTTTTGTATAATTTTTAACGAATTACTCACCGACCGTAGTTAAGAGCATGTTGTCGAGTAGCAAAGCGATGGCAACTATCACGAGGACAAGCTTTCGTGATTCTCGACATCGCTGTAGCCAAGCAGTCCATTCAGCGGTTCCCATTCTCTTCTTCTATATCCTTAACCCGATCTATTTGAAAAAAAAAAGAAAACAAACAAAAAGTAAATCATAACAAATGATTTCCATTTATAATCTTATCTTCTCGATCGTTTCTTTTTAAAATAAAGAATTTCAATTTTCATCTTCTTCCTCTCTCTCACTCTCTCTAATTTTAATTGAAAAAAGGCATAAAATCGAGCAATAATAATAATTCAGGATATTCCTTGATTTTCGAATGATTAAAAAATCGTGTTGACGACACGTTGTAAAATTGATTGCATCCATCAATAACGAACACTCGTTCCAAAATATATATATATATATATATATATATATATATATATATATATATATATATATATATAAAAGCATTCTGGTAAGTGTCCGTGATAAAGGAACCCGCAAATTGGTTGTATTGTATTAAACACTTGGCCGTTATTTCATTCGTTCGTTCGCCATGAATATTTCGATCTAGTTTTCTAAGTGCTCGCTACGTTGCTCGTCGTCCTGCGCTCGAAGGCGCTCGAAGGCGCTCGAAGGCGCTCGAAGGCGCTCGAAGGCGCTCGAAGGCGCTCGAAGGCGCTCGCAAGCTTTTAATTAACTACCACGTTGAGTCCACTCCTTGGGATTCTTCAGGAGGCGTACCGTGCACACAACGACGTAACCACTCTTAACACCGTCTCCATCTTCAACCTACCCCTCTCTTACCCTACCTCCTCAACCTCGTCCTCATCCTCATTCTCACCCCTCAACCCTCAACCCTCACCTTTAACCATCTCCCCCCAGTACTACGTGTCCCTTAACTCTCCCTTCGTTTTTCATCTATTCTTCTATTTCTTTGTTTACCTCCTTTCTCAAATTTTCATTAACGAACTGGAATCTTATTTCATTTCGATTTCCCATTTCCATCCACGTTCTTATTTCTTTTTTACATCGTATTCCGTCAAAGATCGATTTTCTTTCTTTTTTTTTTTTTAAATTCTCTTTTTGCTTCCTTCTTTCTGCTTTTCTTTATTTCTTTCTTTCTTTCTTTTTCGAATTGACGAGATAGTTCACCAACGAACGACCGAAACTTTCTTTTCGTCTCAATGACGATCATTTTTCTTTTACTATATATATATATATATATATATATATATATATATATATATATATATATATGAATGTATGTATGGATGTGTATATATATATATATATGTACTTAAGTCAAAACGATGTGTTCGTTCGAGCGTAAATTCTTAGCCACTCGCGGACCGATTTTCTACCACTTACGAGCCCCCGATCGTCACGTCTATTCGTGACAATTTTATCGCGAGTGCTCTCTCTATCTCTCTTTCTCTCTCTCTCTCTCTCTCTTTCTCTCTCTCTTTCTATCCCTCTCTCTCTCTCTCTCTCTCTCTCTCTCTTTCTGTCTATCTCTCTATCTTTTTCTTTAAGTATCCCAACATTTCCTGTGAAAATTTCACGCTCCACGATTTTTAAAAAAAAAAAAAAAAAAAAAAAAAAAAGAAAAAAAGAGTTAACGGAAAGATGTACAAAAAAAGAACGCACACAAAACATAAAAAAAAAAAGAAGAAATAAAGAAAAACCACCGTCGTCGCGCTTTAATCGCCATCATTACCATTTTGAGGAACATCGAACGATTAAGGAAGAAAGAAAAAGAAAAGAAAAGTAGAAATGAGAAAACAGGAATGAAAAGGAGAAGTCAATCGACGAGACGTTAAACATTTTACGTTCGAACGGGAAAATTTATGTGAAGGAAACGGTGAAAAGGGGTAGGGGGTGGGAAAGGAAAAGGTAGAGAAGAAAATTCATGGAGAAAGAAGAATGAAAGAAAATTAAACGATCTACTACGACGAATAATTCGTATCGTCCTTCCTTTCATATTAATAGTAATAATAATAATAATAATAATAATAATAATAATAATAATAATAATAATAATAATAGTAATAATAGTAATAATAATAATAATAATAATAACTGTATCACGATAGGCAGTCACCTAATTCCCATTCATTTAACGAAACACAATTAACCGTATCAATTACGTGCTTTTAACGGCACTTCCTCTGTTACTACCGATGAGCTCTACCCTTGTACCGTTTCGTTTCTGCACTTCACACCCTCGCCACTTCTCTTTATACGTAATAACTGAGTTACCTGATGCTTTTAAGCCACCTAATTTTCACGCTCGCTTCGATGAAAAGGCTAGCTTTAATGGCAGTCACGATTCACTCACTCACTCACTCACTCTCTCTCTCTCTCTCTCTCTCTCTCTCTCTCTCTCTGTCTCTGTCTCTCTCTCTCTCTCTCTCTCTCTCTGTCTCTGTCTCTTTCTCTCTCTCTCTCTCTCTCTTTATCTTTATCTTTATCTTTCTCTCTTTCTCACATACATAGACACACACATGGACACATATATAAGTTATATATAATAGTTTTTAATACTTTTATTAAAAAAAAAAAAAAGAGAAAAAATGTGACTTTATCTAGGTACGACTATCGTAACGATTTCGAAAAAGGAAATATTAATCTCGAAATTGATAGACAATGAATTTCTTACTCTCACGGGATTGGATATCGTCGTTGCGATAGATACAATCATATAGGGTGAAATAATGTGCAATGTTCCATACACACATACACATTATATATATATATATATAGTCGTACTTTATTACGTATGCTTACGTATAGTTGATGATTTATAAGTATAAAATGGAAATAGTGGTAAGTAGGGAGGGTTGCCGAGTTAGAGACGGGGAAATGGAGGGGAAGCAATCAGCATTTTTCTTGAAAGGCAACTCCCATGGGGGGGTTGAAGTATTATTCTCAGAAAAGAGTGGCTCTTGTCTTGCCACTTACAAGCTCCAATGCCTTCCTTCTATCAGAACGTTTCCACCATTCCCTCCCTCTCCCTCCCTCCCCACCCCCTCCTCCACCATCCATTTCTCTCTTTCTCTCTTGTTCTCATTCTCATTCTCATTCTCTCTCTCTCTCTCTCTCTCTCTCTCTCTCTCTCTTTCTATCTTTCTCGCTCTTTCTATCTTTCTCGCTCTTTCTATCTTACACTCACCCTCGTTCTTATCTTCTCGGTAATTACGACGAAGAATGACCATGCGCCGGTCTGTTTGTACGTGGCTTTTCTACTTTCTCCCTATTAGATAGGGTGGACACTTAACGTTAAACGTTACCGAAGTATCCGTCGAGAAACTCCCGTCTTTCCTTCTAACTCTTTTCTTTTACCCTCTCTCTCTATCTATCTCTCTCTCTCTCTCTCTCTCTCTCTCTCTCTCTCTCTCTCTCTACGAATTTCATTTCATTCGTCAATCGTTATCACGCCCGTTTACGACGTGTTATATCAATTCCTTAGTTTTTCGTATCGTATTGAAATAACAAACGGTAGAAAGGAGAAAAGAGAAAAAAAAGAATTTCCACTACCACCGCTACTCTTGCTGTTATTTATTATTTCGTATAAAATACGAATTCCGATTTATTCAAACATATTCACAGAGACGACATACCCACAGACACGTATACACGCATGTTCTCGATTTCATACGTAAAGGGAACAATTGGAAACAAATTTATACGATATCTAGTATTTAAAAGAAATATAAATTAATCGATCTTGGGTACGGTTCGATTAAAAAAAAAAAAAAAAAAAAAAAAAAAAGAGAAAAGAAAAAGAATCTAAACGTATCGAATCGGTCGTCGATTTTCATTCGTCGAATTTTAACCATCCCTGATTATTATATTTGTTATATATATATATATATGTATTTTTTTCTTTTTTCTTCTTCTCTTCTTTTCTTCTTTTTACAACATACTCGATCACCAAAACACACTCGTAGCTTTGTAAAAGATCTTAATTGTTTAAACGTCACCGAATCGAAATTTATTCATATAAACCTTTTCGAAGGACGAATTGATATATATATATATATATATATATAGAGAGAGAGAGAGAGAGAGAGAGAGAGAGAGAGAGAGGGAACGTGAAAGCTGCATTGGCAGTGTCGAGAGGGATGTTGACATGTTCTAGGGGTTCGTTGAAAGGGTTTGACAGGATTTTGCAATTGACAAGCTTGCTTGGTTGCCCGTTGATGGAGTGTACCCTCCACCCCCTTCCCCTCCTCTCCATCCTTTGATAGCACGTCGACTCATTCGACCTCGTTATCTATCCTCCACGTTCGCACCTACCTTCTTTCGTTCTTTGTTTTCCACTTTTTTTGTTTTGTTTGCAACCCATCACTATTTTTTCGCCTCCATTATTTTTTTGTTGTTTCTCTTTCATTCGTGACTTCTTTCCTTTCTTTTCTCCCGCCTATATCTCGCGGAACACGCACGCGAATACTGTTTTCCAACTCGTCGTTGTCTTCTTCTTCTTTTTCTGGTTTTTTTGTTTTTTCTTGTTCTTTTGATTTTACAGAACCCCCTTCCACCCCGTAGATGGATGAATGAGTGGAAAAGGGGGACAGGTGGGTGGACGAGAGAGGGGGCAGGGGTTGGACGAGATGGTTGATAATACGAAAGAGAGAAATAGAATAGAACCCTGGGGGGGCCCATGGGGAGAGGGGGCGAGGGTGTACGTGTGTGTGGGTGGGGGGAGGAAACGTTGACGCAAGTCCGCTAATAGAAAAATCTTGTCGACCGAGTCGAGGTCAGCGAATTTATTGTAAAACGTGACTATCAACCCTTCTCTCGGGCATGCTTTAAAAAGTGAGTCCGAGCTTTCGAAAAAGAAAAAAAAAATGAAGAAAAAGGAAAAAGATCTGAAAGCAAGTCACCGAAAATGAGAAATCTTTCTTTTTTTCTTTTATATATATATATATATATATATATATATATATATATATATATATATATATATATATATATATATATGGCGATAATAGACAGTAATGGGGGGTGGCTGGAGGATGGAATGGAATGGGGTGGGTCTGGGTTGGGACCGATATTACGATATTTCACAGGTATGAGTGCACGATCGAGGAATACAAAGTCGTTCTATTTTTAATATAGAATTCATGTAGTTCGGTGGAAGAAAGAAAAAAATTGAAGAAAAAGATATATATATATATATATATATATATATATATATACATATATATATAAATAAATACATATAGCGAAACTCAAACAATAATTCGCAGTATGGAACGTGTAGTTAATCGTTTGAAAAAAAGGAATATTTAATGGCTGGTTACCTTCATCGTGTGCACAGTACTGTAAAATGAACATTTCGCGTACATTCATTCTTTTTATTTATTTTTTTTTCTTCTTATAATTATCAAAGAATTGCGGTTCGGCTGATAATAATAATAATAATCATAATAATAATAATAATAATAATAATAATAATAATGATGATAATGATAATAATTATAATAATTTATGTGTTAACGTTTAGGATACGTGTCAAATTATAATTCATAAATCGTTGATATAGAAAAAATACCGATTTTTAACACAATAATCGCTAAAAAAATATATATATATCTAAATAATATATATAATATATATGTAAACTTTTTTTATTTATATTATTTATTTTTTATTTCTATAAATTATATATATATATATATATATATAAATCTTGTAAATTTTAAAATAAAATTATATTAAAAAAATTATAAAATTATTAAATAATTAAAAAATTAAAAAAATTATATATAAAACTTTGTAAATTTTTATCAATTAAATTAATTGCAAGTAAATATTTTTAAATAATTTTTTAAGTAAATTTTGTATAACGTTAAGTAAAATTTTAGATAAAAATTGGATATAATTTACAAATCATGTAAAATTTCTCTCTTTCTTAGTATCGTCGATCCTAAACGGTCGTTAACAACACCCATCGTTAAGAAATATATTACTTTCTAATAAACGAAATTACAAAAAAAAAAAAAAAACGAAGGAAAGAAAAAAAGAATAGAAATTGGAAGTCAGGGACGAACGTCGAGTGACGATCCTTTGTCAAAAAAAAAAAAAAAAGGAAGCAAAGAAGATAAAAATGAATCCTTTAATCTATTCACCGACCAGCATGTATCATCGAAGTTACGATCTTTGCCGAGTTAAATTAATGTATCTCAGTTAAAGGTACTATCCAGTACAACTCTATCTGAACAGTTTCTCACTGTGTACTCCATTCCACTCTACTCTATTCTACTGGCTTATCACGTATAACGCAGTTTTGTCGAATGAATCGGACTTAATCAGATCAGTTCTGACAGGGTAACTTAACTTTTGATACGGGTTACGTGGAAGTTTCGGGGAACAATATGGTATAGCGATATGCGATAAATCCTCTACGATCATTGATAACAACGAAGAATCAACCCCATTTGAATTTGTATACGTTGTATGAGAAGAAGTAAATGATAAAAGGAAAAGAAAGATATAAAGAGATAGAACAGCTAAACTAATGACACGGAAATTAGAAAATTACGAAGGAAGAGAAGAATGAAATGGAAGAAAAGAAACAAAAAAAATATATGTGTGTGTGTGTATATATATATATATATATATATATATATATATATATATATAAGGGATGAGCAAGAAGCGTAGTAGGAGTAGTTTAAAAGAGCAAACTGTTGCTTCGTGGTTCAACAAGTAGATCGAGTAGTCCTATCGTTATCTATCATTGATTATCTTTTCGTCTATCAACGAGAAGTAAAAGAAGAAGTGACATCGGAGAGAAAATGCTTGTCCCTGTTCCTTCTCTTTATTTCTTTCCTTCTTTCTTCCCGAACAGTTTCACAGACTCTCATCGTAATGAGAAAAAGAAAGAGAAGAATAACCGGGTACTTAATATCGAAACCCATCCCCGTAAAACCGATGATGGGTGGGTTGGGTTGAGGGGGATTGGAGGAAATTATCTCCTGTTTATATTATCAAGCCCGATCGTGCGAATAATACGAGCAACCCTTTTTGTCTTTTTTTTTTTTTTTCTCTCCCCATCACAAGCTACTTTGTCTTTACGTTTCATAAGGTTTTCCGAGCAATTGCTTTTCTAACTTACGGCCTTAACTACGGTGATATATTATATCAACCAAACCTCCCTCTTCCCTCTCTACCTCCTCCTCCTCCTTCACCTCCTTCTCCTCTTCTTCCTCCTCCTACTTTCGATCCCTCGTTGAAAGGAACACGCACAATTTCCGCGCACTACTGCTGAATCGTGAGATCCAAGCTTCGAGGACAACTCGAAAGTCACATTTATATTTCTTATTAAACGGTTCGGAAGGGTTACGCAGCTATTTTTTTGATTTTTATTTTCTTTTAAGATGATTATTTCTAATTCGAAATCTAAAAATTGAGTGGTTGGTTTAAATCGAGGACGATGGACGACAAAATTTGCCGACGATCTTACGGGTTATGATTTCGGATGATAGATCGATCAACGATAGATGGAAGAGTGTACGCACACATGTACGCACGTACACACAAACACACACGCGCACGCACGCACGCACGCACGCACGAACGAACGAACGAATGACGTAAATGACGAGGAGAAAGACGAACGTAGTAAATAAATATTTCTTATAACGACTTATAACACCTCGATCGTTGGTATAATATCTCGTAAACTATTCGATCGTAAATATCTATAAACTTACTCGTAAAATTTCTCTGTCAATAATAATATCAATTATCTAATGAGTAAAATTTCTCTAATGAATAATAATAATAATAATAATAATAATAATAATAATAATAATAATAATTAACGAATCACTTTTACAATATTCTATCTCTATGCGTATGTTACCTACATACGATGTTCTTACAAGTATCACACGAAATAAAACTCTCACTTAGGCAGACGATTGACAGAGAGAGAGAGAGAGAGAGGGAGAGAGAGAGAGAGAGAGAGAGAGAGAGAGAGAGATAGAGAGAGAGAGAGAGAGAGAGAGAGAGAGAGAGATAGAGAGAGAGAGAGAGAGAGAGATAGGACGATTAGATCGCGCAGATGGTCCGACGTTTACTGTTTCTTCGATTTGAATGTCGCCAGATGTTTGTCATCAATAATCCAACGAGTGTGACAGAATGAAAAGAAAAGAAAAGAAAATATAATGTAATATAACGTATAAATAGGTGCGTAATGCACGTGCGCCGTCTAAATACGAATGTACGTGTGCATGTGTGTGCGTGGTTATGTGTGACGTTATAATCGCATGACGAGACAACAACCATCTATCCGAGACTAACTATCGTCGCGAGATCGTATCCGATCAAGGTGTTAAGAAAATATTAAAGAAAGAAGAAAAAAAAAAAAAAAAAAAAAAAGAAAGAAATCCTTCGAGTCTCGTTATCGAATCTCGTTAGGAAATTCATTCCTTTAAATCGCCGTACGCCGTCTCGAAACGAAAATTTCGAACGAACGTTGTTATTATCGTCCCTTATGTCTCAATTCGTTTCTATTTATTTCTTGGTTAAATCTCGAACTACTGAATCGTGCCCGTGAATATCCCATTCGGCAACCTGAAAAATCCTCCGACGCGAAATACGACGAGAGGAGAAAAAGAGAGAGAGAGAGAGAGAGATAGAGAAAAGGAGATAGGAATAGGAGAATGGGAGAATGAGAAGGAGAGAGAGAGAGAGAGAGAGAGAAAATGTAAATGTAAATGGGAACATGCGTGATAGGTGGAGAAAAGGATCGGTAGGGGATGAGAAAGAGAGAGAAAGAAAGAGAAAGAAAGAGAAAGAAAGAGTGAGAGAGAAACACACATATACACACATAGAGAGAGAGAGAGAGAGAGAGAAAGGTACAAAAGAAAATTACACTTTACGATTCGATAAGAATCAAACAAATAAATTTATAACCGTGACGTTTACTATACCCATTTCTCGTCGACGTTATAGAGATTTACGAGTTCGGAATAATTTATTTTATCTTCCAATAACAACAACAACAACAACAACAACAACAACAACGACGAAAGAAATATAATTAAAAAAAAAAAAAAAAAAGATAAAAAAAAAAGAAACAGGAAACGTCCGTACGTTGCGTTTCTCTCGCATGTCCTACGTTTAAGAGAGACGGAGACGGAGAGAAGAAAGAGATTACAAAAAAAAAAAGAGAGAGAGAAGAAGGAAAAAAATTCTTCGAGAAAAGACAAAAAAAAAAAAAAATAGAAAAGGAAAAAGAGTAATCGACAAGATCATTGGTCGCGTGGACAATCTCAGGAGGTGTGGTAGAGTATGGCCGTGACAACCATCTGCAGTTATGGGGTCCTTGACGAGCAGGTAATCGTATTATTCTCGGTAATTGCGACACTGCCTGTTCTTCACCATTGCGCTAGGAACTCCCGGGGTCGTGCAAAGTACCCCGGGTCGGGTCAGGTTTATGCAGATTGCTTTATAACTTTGTTACCGATCACTCTATTAACCTTAGGAGACCCGTTCAACTGTTAGATAGACAGTATCGCGTCGAACGATTTTGTCGGAAGCTATGAAAGAAGAAGGTAGGAAGAAGGGAGGTAGGTGATAAAATAGAAAGATAACGGGGGGACTGTTGCTACTGCTGTTACTTGTGGTGGAGGTAGGCAGGTAGGTAGATAGGTAGGTAGGTAGGTAGGTAGGTAGATGGAGTGATAAAGATTGAGATAACGGGAGACTGTTGCTGCTGTTGCTTGTGGTGGAGATGTAGACAGGTAGGTAGGTAGGTGACACGAAGGGGGTAAGGGGTTGAGGATCTCTGATAAGAAGCAATAGGGTTTGATCGGATCGTACGATGATCGTTCGTTCCTTCTTTCTCGATCTTTTCACGTTAACGTTTTATTCGAACATGTTCGTCGTACTAGCAGGTCTCTTTCCCCTCACCCTCCCGCCCTTTCTTTTCTTCTTCATATCTTTTAATTTCTCATTCTTTATCGATTTTTCGATTTCTTTTTCTTTCTTTTTTTTATTTTTTTTTTTCTTGCTCTCCATGGGATAAAATAAGGGACAGTAAGGATCTCAGATCTTTCTTTTGTAACATCGAAACTTTTCTACTTTTTATCTCTTACCTTTGACATTTTATATCGAACGATCGGATTCGATTGAAACGAATTATTATTATTAGATCCTTCGACGTAATGAATTAGTTTAGTATTATTTAATTTTCGACATTAACGATGCGTATCGTTCGGTGGTGAGATCTTTCTTTCTTTCTTTTTTTTTTTTTTTTAAATGGGAATCAAATATGATTCGTTAAACGACAATGTCGTATTGTTAAATGAAGAGTGGAAAGTGGAGGCTCGAGGATAAAAGCGTGGCTATGACACGTGGAAATGAGAACGGGGCGAGAGGATATGGTTAAACGGGGAAGGAGGAAGGAGAAACGATGGGGGGGGGTAAGAGGGATTGACGAAGAGGA
>OU426869.1:1617521-1620021 GCA_911387685.1 Dolichovespula media
GAATATACGAGTATCACGGAATATTATTGATCGTGAAACTAATGCAGTGCTGACAGCTCGAAGTTGTCATTGAAGTATTTGACTAATTAACGTATAGTACGTAGATCGGTTTAAGAAGTTCCGACATCTGGAGATTTTGATCATCGAAATGTATCACCTCGGACCAACCTGAGATCCAAGATGGATAATAATGAACGATGATGTTTGTCTGCGAAAACGTACACGTCTAAATTACTACGTGAATTGATCTGACTTTATTATTTGACGCTAGATTTGACGTTACTATTCCAACACTAATTAAAAACGTTCGATACTAATCGGTAAGGTTAAGAAGTCAGGGGGGGATGGTGGTTTGGATGGATTAGATCAGCGTTAAATTGTAAACGAGGATCGTTTCGATGTCTACTTATCATTGGCTGTTCGCCTTGATGAATCATTTTTTATAATACATGGTATCGTTATGCATGGCCCAAAATGAATTCCTTTCGAAAATTGCACAATTATTGGGATAAAGACGAAGTGCCGAAACACAAAAACAAAATCGAATGCTTATAAAAAAAAAAGATAAAATAAAATAAAGGCTAACGGGTGTTCGTTCGGTGTATCCAGCGCTCGATGTTTTGTAACTAGAATTTTTGTGAGACCTGGACAATGTTTAATATTTCGAATAAAGTCAAGTGATGATAAAACAAGAAGCTTTATTGAGATCTGAAATTTCTTTTCTCGAATTAATTGATCCATTCGATATTGATGCAATTAATGAATGTAATTAAAATAAATATTATCGAATAATTTATTTACGAATATTAAATATTTTATTATTAATATTAAATGTCGTATAATTATAATTATTTGATATATAATTTTTAAATAATATTTATATTATTTATATAAATTATTATAATACTATATATATATCATTGATACTAATATTATTATTATTATTATTATTGTAATTAATGTTATTAAAAAATTTAATCCAATTAATAGATTGGGTATAATTACTAGAATTAATAGATTTTGTTAATCAAATTTATTATATCATCTTCGACGATTATTAACGAAAGATTAAAATTCTAACGTTCTATCGTCGTTACGAAGAATTGAGAGCATCGATATATATATATATATATATATATATATATATATATATATATATATATATATATATATATAGCGTATAAAGGGGAATGTAATGCCGCGACCAACGGGAATGTTGGGACCTCGAAGAATTCACGATATGAAGGATCCACCCAAGGCTCTTTATTAAGATGTCCTTTTATCACGTTTAACTAGAAAATCTTTAAGGTATCCATCGATTTCGAGTTACCACAATCAGGCTCGTCTCGCGTAAATGTATATAATGAATAATAATCATCATTAATAACTCGTTCCTGATATTTAATCTCTAATAAATTATATATTAGCGATAAGAAACAATTTACTATTTGTTTACTTACTCGAACGTGTACGTATGTACGTGTGTATATAAATGTGATCGTGTGAAGAAAAAAAAAATTTCTATTCGACTTATGAGAAAAAAAAAATTCGAAATAATCGCGAAGAGGAGAAGGTAGTGGGGGAGGAGGATGATAACAAGGATATCGTTAAAATCGTTAGAATTTATCGTTAACCGAGTGGAGAAATCATCATGGATTTTCACATATCATGTCGGCTTAGGGTTTTAGTAATTTTTACGTTCCCACTACCCTAACCCTCTTCTACCCTTGCACCATTCCTTTTCCTTTTTTTTTTTTTATGGCCATTACGTGACTTGGAAAATTTTACTCCTCGAGACTTTTTCTATATATCTAACCTTCGGGACTTCGAGACTACGAGACATTGCGATCTAGGTATTTTTTTTCTTTTATTTCTTTTTATTTTATTTTTTTATGTATTATATATATATATATATATATATATATATATATAAATTGTCATGACGATTATATTCATCTAATAAGAAGAAATTTTCTTTTTGCGATTTATTCATTTACTTATTCATATATACAAAAAAGTATATATATACATATGTATGTATATAAAAAAATATAATTATCAAGTCGAATAAGTATATGGTATTAGTATTCCATATATTCATTAATAAGTATTTTAGTGTACTTTAATTATTAAACATCTTAGTAATATATATTTACCATATATCCACCATATATATATATATATATATATATATATATATATATATATATATATATATATATATCTTTATATGTATATACACATACACACTTTTTTTAATATAACTCATTCGTATCTTAAGGACAAATTTCCTTCTCGCAAATTATTTACCTATTCACATATTCACAAATATATTTATGTGCGTGTGTGTGTGAGTGTATATACAAATATATATATATATATATATATTCATTAATAAGTATTTTAAAGCATGATAATATACCTTTTCTTTTTTAGTATAAATCCTCGCCGCTTTAAGACCAATGTTCTTCTCGAGATTTATTTGTTTACTTATTCACAT
>OU426869.1:1625021-1627521 GCA_911387685.1 Dolichovespula media
TATAGGATTTATAAGGTTTATAAGGTTTAACTGTAGCACATACAGTGGATATAACGAACGAAATAATACGAAATAATACTCCCTCATCGATACGAAAATTACATTTTAAATTTTTTCACGAAAGAGAGAGAGAGAGAGAGAGAGAGAGAGAGAGAGAATAAAAAGGAAAAAGAAAAGAGAAAAAACATCTGTCGTGTAGAATCGAAAATATCATTCAATATTATATTTGTCGTACGACGAATAATAATAACAATTCGTATACATACATACATACATACATACATATATATATATATATATATATATATATATATATATATATTTATATATATGAATGGAAAGAGGGTTGAATATTGACTCGGACTGAAGTGGGGTAGAACGAAGCGATAGGGCGGTAGTGGGGAGGGGATGATAGGGAGAGGAAGGAAAAAATGAACCCAAAAAAATAAAATAAAAATGAACAAAAAAGTAAAGAAAAAAAAAAAAAGAGAGAAAAAGAAGAGAGGAAAGGCGAGAACGTGAGAAAGGAAGCAAGAAGGAAAGAGAAGAAAGAGAGGAGAAAGGGGGAGACAAGAAGAAAAAAAGAAGGAAAGTAAAAAATAAAAATAAAAGTAAAATGAAAGAACGAATAGTGAATATCGAAGGCGAGCATCGTGCCATTTCAAAAGGGAAGAAGATTTCTTCTCTCGGGTTTTAGAAGGAGTCAGCAGGCAAAATGGATTTCATTAACTCTCGAGGATCTCCCTGAGCTTCTATCTTCCTTGGTAGAGAAGTTCGTCGAAGATGTCGAGCAAAGAGAGGAAGGAATCCTCCTTTCGTTCCCGTTCGTTCGACATCGCCAGCTTTTCTCCTCCTCGACCTCTTCCTCCTCCTCCTCCTCCTCTTCTTCCTCTTCCTCGTCCCCCTCCGCCGTCAACGAACCACCCACTCACCTAACGCTTTCCTATTCCTACTTCTAACCCTACTCCTACTCCTACTCCTACTTTTGCCCCTCCCCGTCTCTTTGCCCCTTTAACCTTCTTCTTTGGGTCGCGTGTACCGGTATCATCATCACCTACGCCTTTGGATCGTGGAATTTCTTTATTGTGCGAACCGCATCTAGAGGACTATATATTTATGTGTATATATATATATATATATATATATATATATAGGGTGTCCCACGTAACCGGAACAGGGTGTATCTTTCGAACGATTGATAATATGGAATAATAATGTTTTGTTAAGGTTAAACGTTGTATTTGGAACGATAATAACGGTAATACGACAAATAAATTTGGTAAACTTTTGCGCTCAGGTGATGCGTCGGAGAAATGCAATCGCACTTTTTCTCGTCTTCTTTCGTTTCTATTTTTTTCTTTTCATTTTTTATTTTTTTATATTTTTTTTTTTAACGGGTAACACACATCCTTCACCGGACCACTTCGATGGGAGTCTCTTTAATGTTCCACGTGAAATATAATTAAACGTAGTTGTGCTCTTAGATCTCAACGTCGGTGACGAGAATTATTATTACCCGTTTTCATTAGGACACTCGAGGAGGGGCTTAAAGAAATTCGAAAACAAAATTTCACCCTACGACAACTTCCTGAACGTATGAGCTTCTATGGGTGATGGGTAGAGCGGTAGGGTTGGTGGGGTGGGGGCTGTAATCGAGTTAATACACACTTTTATGTAGGGTATAGAAAAAGAAAGAAAAAGAAAAGAAAACTGCATCGATCGGTGCGAGTCGCGTATATGAGTTAAATATCGAGCAAATAAATGCGGTTGCATTTTTTTGTTTTTTTTTGTTTTTTTTTTTTTTGATGCACCGATGTACAAAAGTGCATAAAATTATACGCATATTGTGCAACCGTCCGATACTATTTAACTTTGACCTATAACATTTTTATCTATTTTTAATCGTTCAGAAAATATAGCCTGTTCAGTGTTATGTGAGACACCCTATATATATATATATATATATATATATATATATATATATATATATATGATACACGCACGCACACACAAACGTATGTATGTATATAACCAAGTTTGTCCGCCTGTTTGTCTCTCTCTCTCTCTTTTTCTCTATCTATCTCTCTCTCTCTCGTTTCCTCTCATTCATCCTTCCAGCAGCCCTTCTGAAGGGCTGTTCGTGGCAGCCGACACTCTTCTCGGCAGCCCAGACGCAACCCCCTCTCTCTCCCCATCCCACCCCAATTCCTCATCCCACGCAATTAATTCCAAAGCGAATCGCTATCCTTCTCTCTCTTCTCTCTTTTTTTTTATATCCCTCCTCTCTCTCTCTCTCTCTCTCTCTCTTTCTCTTCCTTTCTCTCTTTATCACTCGCTATCTCTCGTCGTTATCGTTTTCCCCGACTATCTTTATTTTCAAATTCGAATATTTTCTCTCTCGGAGGAGTATTCGATTGTTCTTGAGACGATATCGTTCGGCCGGAAATTTTTTCACGTAAACTCCGAACGTTCATAATAATCCCGTTTCGGGATTTAATTT
>OU426869.1:1632521-1640021 GCA_911387685.1 Dolichovespula media
TTGTCTCAGTCAAAATTATTTTTAAACGTAAAGATTGATTTTTTTAGTAATTTTTTCTTTTTTCTTTTATACGGCACGACTCCTTACATCTAATTATTTATACTCGTCATTTATATTACGTATTGATATAAATATGTACATACATACATACATACATACATATATATATATATATATATATATATATATATATATAAGTTATATAAAAGTATATAACAAATATATTAAATATCATTATTTGCATATATAAATTATAATAAATATCTAACCGTTCGTTCGACGACAATAATAATAATAATAATGAGTTATTATTGACGAATTAAAAAAAAAAAAAAAAGAAGCAAAGAAAAAGAAATACCGATCGAATGAATATACAAATATTTCTATATACTTCAGCGATCGATCGATCGATCTGTTCTAAATTGAAAAATAAAGATCATTTTACTTACTCGAGTACGGTGCCGTGATAATTAACGTAACCGTTGAATTTAATCCTGACGTCTCGAAAATAATATGATTCATCGTTGTCGCGGTCATATTCGTTAACAATGGATTTCGTTTCGTCCAACAACGACGACATTTTATTTTGTATTACTTTAAGATGACCGCAAGCGATGAGTATCATAACAGGCCCAACTGTGTCGGCACCGACGCAAGTCAGACCAACGTCGATCATTGTGATTAATTGATAAGCATATGCCGTCTCGAAATACGGCGATTCGTGAATATCGAGTATAAATGCATATGGCAAATTTCTAATCGACGTTCCGTTCGCATTATCAATGCTCGTCGATACGAATAGACTTGCGATGGCGTAAAAAAAAATGGTAAAGGCGCAACCGAACAAATAATAATACGTCAAACGTTTAGTTTTATTCGTATAAACAATAACCCAAGATCTCTCGTCCCGGTCCAATGACGTCCAAAGTCTCTCGCATAATTTCAACATATTGCGAAATTTCTTACGCTTTAGGTACAATATTACGTAACGTGCTTGACCACCGACGAGGGATATTATCATCGAGAAAAATTCTAAGGCCGTGTCGACGTGCGACATGTGTACGATGAATTCGTAACTATAAGAAACGGAATACGTCGACAATGAGATGAACGATATCGCGGCGAGTAAATTAGTCCAATCGAGATTTATGATAAGCGTCGTTTTAAATGGCAATATGCCGCATAATTTCAATAAAAATATATTAACCGCGATAGCTTTTTCACCGAACGACGATTTAGTCACCTCGTCCGACATTTTCTCGTTACACGTACGAGATATTTTTTCTTTATTTATTTTTTTCTTTTTCCTTTTTTCTCTCTTATCGTCGAGGCTCTGATACTCGAAAAAATATATATATATATATATATATATTTTTTTTTATTTCTTTCCTCTCTTCCTCCACTTCTTCTTCCTCTTTTATTTTTTACGATTCGTTTCTTCCCTTTTTTCCCTTTCTTTTTATTTTTTATTTTTTCATTACAAGATTCATCTCATCGATAGACGAAACCGCGAAGAACCGACGTTGGCCACTGACTCTTCTTCGGATAATCCGAAGGAAAAATCAACCCCCATCGAAGACAGTACGGAAGAAGGTGAAACGGAATTTTGCACCTGCGCGATTCGAGTTGCACCTTTCGTGCTAACCCTTGCACCACACACACCCCCTAACCCCACCCAACTCTCAACCCTATCCCTTCTCACTACTCATCATTAATATTACCCGACCATAATGGTTACTTTGGTTACTTCCTAGCTCGGCTAAAGTTCGAAAGACTTTCTCGTTCTTTCTGTTGTGATATGTCTACGTAATAATTTGTGCATCCTCGAAGGTATACGTCTAATTTCTAATCTCTCTCTCTCTCTCTCTCTCTCTCTCTCTCTTTGTATGTACGACGTCGTATGTTCTTCTTGATTATTTTTCTCTTCTTTCCTTTTTGCCTTCGTTTACGATACATAAGTAAAAAACTTATCCGCGGACTTACCGTCGAAAGTTCTTGTACGATGAAATAATTGCGAGCAAAGAGAGAAGAGAGAAAGAGAGAGAGAGAGAGAGAGAGAGAGAGAGAGAGAGGGATCGACCGTTACATTGATTCTGTTGTTTTCGTAAAAAGAAAAAATAAATGCAAAAAAAAAGGATGGATTCGTCCATACGACGGAATTATTGTGTGTATACGTTGAAACAAGAGTAAGGAGGTAGGGGTGGGAAGGCGGGGTGGATGATGGGGTGGATGGTGGTGTTGAGAGGAAAAAAAAGATCGACGTTGACTTTTCGACGATAAAGAAAAGTTGTTTCTTGCTATGATACGTGTAGACGAAAAAATACCAGTATATATATATATCGATCGTTTTACGAATGAATAAATGAAGACATCTATCCATCGAGATTTAATGTCGACAATTTCTATACTAATGTCAAAGAGGACACGTTCGTTCTTTGTGTATAAATATATATAAATATGGATCAATGATATCGAGATATAATGAAGATAATTATTAAATTTATATTTATGTGTATATATATGTATATTATATATATATATATATATATATATATATATATATATATATAATTAGTTGTTAGATAATAATTTATATTTATACATATAATAGATCATTTTAGATAATAATTAATATACATATAGCTCATATTTATTATCAACGTTTCACAATTTTCACGTTTTAATTAAGAATTTCGATGTTACGAGGATCGATCTGTCCCGAATAGATAGGGTATGCGTGTCAAACCACGCCTGCCGCATCCGTAATCTAATCTCGATCGGATGCATTTATTATAACGAATTTAAGTTATTAATTTTCGTCGATTAAATTTTGGTGGCCGTGTTATTGAATAATAATAATGGATATATTACGTCGAAATTTGCATCGGGATTAATTATTATTTATTATTTAGTACTTAGTACAATCCGTCCTTCGCAGAAGCAAGCGCATACACCCACACATACAAGGTGTATATATATATATATAAATATATATACTCACCTATATTCCAGATAAATGGGGGAGGGGTCTAAGTTACACTCCATTGGTTCGTACGAGCCAGTCGCTGTGAAATGCGCGTCTATATCCAAGAATAAGAAGTCAATGCGCAGGTTAATATTGACTATCGAATAGAATGAGTTGAATTGATAATTTTTCATACCAGAACGAATCGAACGCATGCGCATTATTTACAATTGCATAATGCAATATCAATATAAATTTCTACGACATCGAATTGAGTAATTCGTATTTGTCACGAGAAAGATAGAAAGAAAGATAGAGAGAAAGAAAGAGAGAGAGAGAGAGAGAGAGAAAGGAAGAAGAAGTAATGAAATAACTATTAGAAATAAAATTGAGAGTACGCTGATATAAAAAAGAAAGAAAAAGACAAATGATCTCAACGCCCGTATCGTTTGACGCAAACAAACAAACAAGTATACAGTTACAAAACAATATATATGAAATAATATTTAAATAAAATTTTGCCATCGTTCGATTATCAATGAACGAACTTCCAATGATTAAGAACAAATCTGTTTTATCGATGGAAAAAAGAAACATCGTCGGTAAACTTCCACCTTATCGACAGTGAACTATTACTTTATCGACATAAGGTAAACTTTGAATGTAGTAAACGTCGATTACCATTGAACGAATATTTCTCTCGAATGGTAAACCCCGAATGATAAAACTCGAATGGTAAAGTCGCATAGACCGACAGAGATCGAGAGAAATATATATATATATAAATAGAGAGAGAGAGAGAGAGAGAGAGAGAGAGAGACATAGGTTGAAAGAGAAAGAGAGAAAGATAGAGAGAGAGAGAGAGAGAGAGAGAGAGAGAGAAAGAGAGAGTGTGTGTCTAGGATAGGAGCCGAGCGTTAGCGACATCCCCGTGAAAGTTAATATCTCGGAGTCTTCGACTAAGGGTTGGGCGGTGTCATAGAGACGGTGGTGAGAGGGTGGTTTCCAGAGGGTTGAAAAAAAAATAAGAAAGGAAAAGCTTCGGCCAGTTTCCTCGTGCACCAGGCCGCTGCGAGGTGCGCGTGCGAAGTATTAGTGTCGGATAAAAAAACGAGCGTGTCCAGCGTTGTTGTAATTTTTGTCGGTAATCATCATGCGACGGGGTTACGTTCCAGATTACCCTTTAAACTCCTTCATCAGTTACGACGACACCTGATCGCTGGCTAAGGAAGGATTAACGAGATAGATATTCGTCGTATAGTAAACTAAATTTCACAACAACGACGACGACGACGACGACGACGACAACGAAAACGACGACGTCGACGACGACTAACCGTCCCCCCAAACCACCCTCAACACACCACTCCATCGTGTGTGATATGGTGGCCCTGCGTAAGTAAAATATTTCGATTGAGATCGTATAACAAACATTTATTTTCCATCTGTAGTAATATTTACATACCGTGCATGTGGTTGAACGCGAGGAGATAAGAGTAAGAGGGATAGAGACAACATATCGTTTGTTTGTGAAAGAGAGAATAAAGAATATATATATATATATATATATATATATATATATATATATAAAGAGAGAGAGAGAGAGAGAAAAGGTACAAAAGGAAGAACGAGGAGGTTTGGATCGATATTGACCCCTTCGAGAGAGCGTGCATCCATCAGCTTTTGGTGTAATCGTTGCACCGATTTTCAGTTTCCACCTTTGAGTACCCATCGTCTCGTCTCCTTTTTATCCCCTCTCTTCCATTATCGTCGTCGTCGTCGTCCTCCTTTTCCTCCTCCTCCTCCTCCTCCACCTTCTCTTCTTCTTCTTCTTCTTCTTCTTCTTCTTCTTCTTCTCGCCGACTCATGCTTTCTTCTCTTGGCCGTTCGCCGAATCGATTCGCGGACACGTATATACATATACAATATAACACATCTTTATAATTTTTGATACATCCAAAAGTCGCGAATTTAATTTGTACGTACAATTCATATTCATTCATATAATTCACACACACATATATATATATATATATATATGTCTGTGTGTGTGTGTATGAATTAAATAAGATATGTGTGTATATATACATATTTATTATGCGTAATAATATTGATTGTTAATTATTCAATGCAATTAATCGCCATTTTCGTTTCATAGCTGGATTATATATTTCCGGAAATCAATTAACGATACGGTTACGTGAATGTATGTTATGTTAGGACAGGATGACGATAGGTAAATAAAAAATACAAGTTCCGGCCTTTCTCTTTGTTTTATCGTTTCTCTCATTTTCTTTTTTTTCTTTTTTTTTCTCGAAAGATATCTCGTTCGTTTAATTACACGTTCGATTTATAATAACCTTGACCTTACTCGTGTATACACATACACATACACGCGCACGTGTATACATATGAGTATATATATATATATGGATATGGGTATGTGCGTACTTACATATATACATGTATATATTTATAGGAATCTTGACTCTATTAACGTGTTCGCCGTTTGATAAGGGAAGTGAATCCGGTTTTCTTTTACGTACACACATTAATAAGTACTCAAATACATACATAAATACACGTGCATACATACTTACGCGTATATAGTATATACATATACATATTGACCAGCGGCAAGGATCGTGCGTCGTTCATAGTTGTTCGATTAATTCGATAAGGATTATCTAACGAGTGGGTTGATATTAAATACCAAAACGGTCATTAAAGAACTGGTCTTACGTGGATTAAGATTTCTTTTTAATGACTCTTCCCTTCCTTTTCATCCATCTTATATAATTTTTTATTTATTTATTTATTTATTTTTCCTTCTTCTTTGTTTTACCTAATCGTTTACTTTCCACACACATATAACTTATGCATGTATATACATATATATATATATATATATATATATATATATATATTTCTTTTTTCTTATATGTTTCTTTCCTTCGTCGAACGAACCTATTCCCACGATCTTGGAAAGAAAAGACAGACAGAGAAAGAGAGAGAGAGAGAGAGAGAGAGAGAGAGAGAGACAGGAAAGAAGGAAGGAATATAATAAGAATAAGAATAAGAATACGAATAAGAATAAGAATAAGATGTATGCAAAAGGGAAGAAGAAAATACATACACATTTCGCTAAATGCGCAAAAGGAAGGTCTTCCTCGGTCAAGGTTAGCGATTTAGCTCTGACGGAGTTAGATAGCTAGGTACGTATAGAAAGACAGAGACTGAGAAAGAGAGAGAAGAGAGAGAGAGAGAGTGAGAATAAGAAACGTTCAACGCTTGTAAATTCCAAGCTTATTACAGGGAAGACTCCGAGCTATCGTATATACACGTGCGCTTGCTATTCGCGTTCATTATTTACGAACTCGCACTTTACTCATCCCAGATAGGCCAGTTTTAAAATACACCTTGACTATTCTTATCTTGGCATTTATTTTTTATCTACCAACTTCTTTCTCTCTAACTTATGCTCTATAAAAGTATATATATATATATATATATATATATATATATATATATACATATATACATATAATTATATTAAACGTATATATATATATATATATATATATATATATATACATATAATTATATTAAACGTATATATATATAATAATAATAATTTGTTTATATAATTATATATAAACAAAATAAAAATAATATGTCATTTTAATTTATTATTAATGTATTATAAATTTTTTATTATTTTAAATGTATATATATATATATATATATATATATATATATATATATATATATATATTTAATTATTTTGATATATATATATATATATATACATATATATATATATATACATATAATTATATTAAACGTATATATATATATATATATAATAATAATTTGTTTATATAATTATACATAAACAAAATAAAAATAATATGTGTCATTTTAATTTATTATTAATGTATTATAAATTTTTTATTATTTTAAATGTATATATATATTTAATTATTTTGATATATATATATATATATATATATATATATCATTTTTGTATTGTTCTTATTTTTTCGAACTTTTTCCTTCTCTCTCTCTCTCTCTCTTTCTCTCTTTCTCTCTTATTTTTCCTACATACATCATACATCCCACCCTCCTTCCCGGCCACCACCCTTCTCTCGTCTATCATAATATCCACGAAAAAGATTTGGGAAAAGTAAAGGAAGCGCTCGTCCAATCGTGTTAAAGCTATCGCATGAAAAAATCAAATTACTTAAAAAGGTTTCCGTGCGTATCGTCGATCTCTTTGTTTCTTTCGTTCTTTGCTTTTTTCCCCCTTTTTTTTTTCTTTTTGATTTTAATAACGATCGGATCGTCGCATTGAACGTCGACGAACTGGACTCGTCAGATCGTAATTTATCACTCATTATATCGATATATATATATATATATATATATATATGTATATATAGTATGGGCGTAGTGGTAATCGCCTTGGAGGGACGATTAACGTTCTGATTTTATCGTACGCTCGGGGTTCGTGAAACCCAACAGGTTTGACTCTT
>OU426869.1:1650021-1680021 GCA_911387685.1 Dolichovespula media
AGTAACGTATTCGGTATCCGCGACGAACGTACCTCATACGATTTTACGCGTATATCTACTATATATCTACTATATATAGAAAAAGAAAAAGATGAAGAAAGAGAGATATACATATATATATATATATAGAGAGAGAGATATTTAAACAGTATAAATATAATTCATTTTCTTTCTTCTCTTTGTAAATTTCTTTTTATTTATTTATATATTTTTTGCTTTTTTTCGTTTTCTTATTCTTCTTTTTTTTTTTATTTTTTTCTCATTATTACACAACTTTCGTTTATCGCGTTGCTCGATCATGATCGAGCAACGCGACATTTCTTGAACGTCGTTAGACAAAAAGAACGAGAGGAAGAGAGAAAGAAAGAGAGAAAGAGAGAGAGAGAAAAGACAGTGCGTACGATCAAAGAGACGACGCGTGCCAAATTAGAAACGCTCGCTTATTCATCGGACAACCCCAGGTACTTTTACTTTGTTTATGCGATGCTTAGATAAAGAAAAAGAGAAAAATAGATAGAAAGAGAGAGAGAGAGAGAGAGAGAGAGAGAGAGATGACAAGTATGTATTAAAACGCAATCGACGTTACCAATTTATCATTATTATCATTATTATTATCATCTATTATTATCGTTTATATATTTACTTATCCATTCAAACGTGATACATCGATTAAAGAAATCTAAACCATTAAAATTACGATTCGACAATTCAACGTCTCGTATAATCGATTATTTACATTATACGCTCGTTCGTTCGTTCATTCATTTATTCATTTATTCATTCATTCATTCGTTCGTTCGTTCGTTCGTTCGTTCGTTTGATGATCGTTGAAACGATCGTCGATAAATATATTCATTCGTTCAAAACAACCGAGACACATACATACACACACACACACACACATATATTTTTCTTTTACATTTTATAAAACAGTCGAACGAACGAATAAAATGAATGGATTATGTCGATCTATGGTAAACACTGAACGACATGATCTCTACGATCTTTGTAATACTTGTATAAATATCGTACGGATTCATAGTGGTTCGTCAGGTGCGGACGTTGTAAACGATAATAAGAATGAGAAAAGAAGAAAAGAAAAAAATGTCACGGATGAAAGAGACAAACAAAGAGAGAGATAGAGAGAGAGAGAGAGAGATAAAGATAGAAAAAAAAGAGAGAGAGAGAAACAAGAAAGAAAGAAAGATAATATTGCGTTTCGCGCGGTTGGATGCTGCGTTGTGCTTCGCTGGTTAAACTCGTGTAAAATGAGCGCGCAAGCAAGCACGCTCGAATAAAAGTGCATTATTACGTCAGACACTTTTTCAAGAATTTAAATCCTCTCAGGTTTTGTCTCTCTCTCTCTCTTTCTCTCTCTCTCTCTCTCTCTCTCTCTCTCCCTCTCTTTTTTTCTATCTATCTAATATATCTATCTATCTATCTATCTTTACTTCTTTTTTCAATATCGTTTATATAATAATCCCTTTCATGTTACCATTGTGATAAATAACAGCTGATCAACATAGATCACCTATTCCTAATTAATAATCCAGATTGTTTGGATCGATCAAGGCCGATCGATTTGTAACGAGTGAATAACGATATGTGAAAGATTTGAATGATCGAATATCGTTTGATTTAAAACGGGAGGTGCGGTCATGGATGGGTGGATGGGTGGATGGATGGATGGATGAAGATAGATGGTGGGTGGGTGGTTGGATGGTAGATGATATAGAAGGTAGGTGATTGTTGTAGGGGCGAGTAAGTTGACACGAGCCAATGAAATTATCGCATTAGAAAATTGTAATATTTCGATTTATTCGAGACCGTCGTCGTATAAGATGAATATATGTGTACGTATATAAAATGTTAAATCATCCGAGAGAGAGATGGAAATAGAGAGAGAGAGAGAGAGAGAGAGAGAAGGGGAGAGGGAGAGAGAGAGAGAGAGAGTGTGTGTGTGTGTGTGTGTAGTGCCTTTTGAATGCTTGGAGAATATTGAAGGAGCATGTGGTTGAAGAGAGAGAACACGAAAAGAAAAAGAAAAATAAAAGAGAGGGATAGATAAGAGAGAGAGAGAACGAGAACGAGAACGAGAACGAGAACGAGAGAGAGAGAGGGAGAGGGATGAGACGACGAAGCAAGGTCGCTTTAAATCGTTCTACCTGTCAGTCAGTGTCGCAATAAATGCAGCTGATGTTCGAGTAACTGTACCGAGCAATAACATTCCTCGCTAAGAGGAAGAACCGAAGTCCTTTCATCTTTTTTCTTAATTTTTTTTTATTTTTTTATTTTTTTATTTTTTTGTTATTCTCACTCTCTCTCTCTTTCTCTTCCTGCCGTTTTGGAGTGTACAACGTTCAACTCGAAGTCCATATTATTTTTCCTCTTCCTCTTTTTATATCTGTCAATGAAAAAACGGAGAAGAAGAAAGGAAAAGAAAAGAAAAAAAAAAAGAAGGAAAAACGAAAATTGAAAAACTAGAAAAAAAAGAAGAAAAAATAAAAGTAATATATAACTGGCCTAATCGTGTCGAATTATTATTTTTTTTTTCGTGATGAATCGATCTCTCTCTCTCTCTCTCTCTCTTCGTCATTTTTTTTTCCTATCAAATGATTCATTTCATCGATCCTAAGGTATCATCGTATAGTTGCAAACCTTGTATGTATATATATATATATATATATATATATATATATATATATATATATGAGATTAGATAATAACGGGCAGTCTTAAATGCACTGTCTATCAGAATCGTTTCGTTCCACTTTCGCGATACTCGTAAACGATATTTTATCTATGAATAATAGGAAGCTAACCAAAGCGATAGATCGCGTACTAAGACGACGATGACGACGAGATGTTTCTATCCTCTAGAGAGAAGCAAGAAAATATTACAGTTATCGAACGTCGAGGTCGGTTAGTATTGACTATCACGTATACTAACATAGAAGTGATATCTTCTATGTCGTAACGATGGATACTCGACAATATTTTATATATATATATATGTATGTATGTATATGATCGATTAATATTCGAAGGATCGTACGATCGATTTTAATATTACCTTAATGTTATGTCGTATTATATATATTCACTTCTTCTTCTTTTTCTCTATATTTGAAATATCTTTTTATAATGTTAATCAGCAAACATTTATCTTGTATATCTATATATTGGAGTATATAGGTATATATTTGAAATTTAATCAATGTCCTCACGATATATATATATATATATATATATATATATATATATATATATATGTATGTATATGTATATATATTTGCGTTATTTGAAATACTTTTGGATCGTATTAATCAGCTATGTCATCTTATATTTACACGTGTGTGTGTATATATATATATATATATATATATATATATGTAGATAAGTGAGATCGATCAAAGCTGCATTGATATGAGTAAATTGTTTTTCTTCTCTTTTTTTTTTTTTTAATTTCCTTAGTATTAAGATCAAGAAACATGGTAGACAAGAATTAAGGATATGATAAGATCGTTCAGCGTTGATAATCGATCGATCGATCGATTGATAGAACGAACGAACGAACGAACGAACGAACGAACGAACGAACGAACGTTGAACGAACGGTTTATCAGTCTCGTAAGAGAATAGTCAGTCGATTTGCTAATTAACCTTGTTCTATCCTTTTATGTTGGTTACATGTATGGGTACATATATGTGCATATGTGTGGGATCTTGACCTTCTACACAATTTAACAGAACAATTTGCCTACTCATTTTAATATGTATACAGATATATATATATATATATATATATATATATATATATATATTTACATATATAGTATATGTATATATATATATATATATATATATATATATAGTTATAAAATATGTATATATGTATATGTGCGCGTATGAGTGTTTGTCTACGCACGTAGCGTTCGTCTCCTGCAATGCATATTTCATGATTTCGAATAACGTGTGTATCGAGATATCCTGCTAGTGCTATTTCTAACTGGATGATATATCTTAACCGACGATTAGAAAATCGATCGTACCCCATCATATTGTTACATCGCCGACGATGACGTATCTATGTACGTGCGAGCGATAGATAACATTTCATGTATACGCACGATCTACAAATTTACATAGCCGTTCGTTTCGTTAATAATACATACGTACATCTTGAATGTACAAATAGAAATTTAATGATGACCAATTACGTTCGTATTATTTGAATAAAAAAAAAATGGAAAGGAATATATATATATATATATATATATATATATATATATACATATATACAAATATACATATAGAAGGGTGTCCCCTAAGTTTTCTTCCGCATCGTGTATTCATTTCGCATCATAAAAGAAGAAGAAACTTATGGTCATCCTAATATATATATATATATATATATATATATATATATATATATATATATATATATATATAAAAGTTTATTAAGCAAAGATTAAAATCAATAAAATCAAAATTCCAGTTGATAAAAATCTATTACTTTAAATTTATTATTATATGTTTATTACCATAATCATTATAATAAATATAAATATATAATAATATAAAATATATGAATATAAATATATATTTTTTTAAGTATATTACATATTTATATATACGAGATATACTTATTATACCTGTATATATATATATATATATATATATATATATTAGATCGTCAAGTATGAAATTTATAGTTAATAATGCCTAATTGACTTTTTTTCTACAAATTTCATCCTTAATAATAATTTATTTATATTACATATTTATATATTTATTTTTTATGTATAGTACACCTACATATATATAGGTATAATAAATATACTCGTAAATATAAATATGTAATTTATAAAAAATTATATATATATATATATATATATATATATATATATATATATATATATAATTTTTTACAAATACACATCTTTTTATGTTTTACATACCTATATATATAAATATGAATATAAATATAAATATAAATATAATTATACATATATATATACACACACACACACATATATATATATATATATATATATATATATATATAGGCATTTAAAGCGTAATGTACTCGCTCATACGTAAGTAAGTATGGTACAAAATGTACATTGTCTCGTACCGTTATCTTTAAGTCACGGAACATCCAGTATGGCCGTTTATCCGTTATATACAATAGGCCTAAGCGAGGAACATCTTCCTCTCCGTAAATACATGCGAGAGAACGTGTCAGCCGTTCGATCGAGTGTTTCTTTTTTTCTTTCTCTCCCTCTCTCTCTCTCACCCCTCCCTCTCTTTATCTCTCGAATTCTCGCTCTTTCTTTCTCCCTCGAGTTCTTGAAAAAGGAACCGGTAAGAAGGACCGTAATAGACATTGGCGAGAAGTCTCTTTTCGTAGAGTCAGCTATCTCCCAAAGGAGCGGTCGATTCTACGACGCGATAAAAATTTCGTTTCGCAAAAGTATCGAATTTGCTCTGCGTGGTCTGAAATTTATTTCTCTTTCTTTTTCTTTTTTCTTTTTTTTGTTTTTGATTCTTTTACTTTTCTTCTCCTCATACTTTCTGTTCCTTTTTTAATCCCCCACGCCGTTTTTTCTCTCGTCTCTTTCTTTTTTCCTTTCCATCTTCCTCTCGCGGCTTTGAACGACAACGTAGAGATATTCCGGGATTGGAGTGAGGTGGGCGGCTGGGGGAATAGGAAAGGACGACGAGCTCATTACATACCTATGTATATATATATATTTATATACAGCTTTTATATTATTACATATTTGTTTCTCGTTTTTATAATAACGAATATTATTCCCGTTGTAATAATAAGAATTTCCTATCCGATAATAATATCATCGGTTATAATAATAAATATAGAATAATAATGAACATGGACGGGAATAGATGGAATGAAATTCGAAGTTAAATGGATTTATTAACGTTCATTATTAATGTTATTTATTTCGATTGATGTCAACTCGATTCACACCGATGGACGGGAAAGAATGTTCCCGTCCGAAGATTTGAAACGAATAACATCCGGGGGTTAGAATAAATATATTCGACGTTATGTGTTTTTATTTATTTATTTTTTTTTTCTTTTTTCTTATCTTTTTACCCCAACATACTCGACAAAGTCTCTACATTATGACGTTCGGAAGCGTTATACGATCCACGAATAATTTCTAATAATCGGTAAAGGAGGATAAATCGTGATGGTTCGCGTTTGAATATTTTAACCGGGCGGTGGAGGGAGCCTCGCGATTCGCCGAGAGAGAGAGAGAGAGAGAGAGAGAAAAATTCAGACGAAGACATACGACGACTCATTACAGTTAAATATCGCATTGGTGTGATGCTGATTTTATATCGCGCATCGTCAAATTAGATATTGTTGAATTGTAATACTCATTTGAATGTTAACATGGCGAAGATAAAAAAATAATCGCATTTCGAAAATCACGGGGATTTTGAAATTTCACCCGTCGTGCGACCACGTAAGTGCGCAAAGTAGTTTACGTTCTTACGTCGTTCACGTTACGTACGTAACGTTACGTATGTAACGTTGTTAAAGATCAAAGTGTAGACTGCTGATAAGTCGACATAGTGTCTAACTAAAGCGACTGCATACGCATGATGAGTTTCTTGAATAGATAAAGAAATAAATAATGGCTTTGGTATTATGGACGAGTTGATTATGGTTGTCCTATGTGTGTTATAGGTGTGGACGATACGTACGCGCGTTAAATTAACGTTACGTGGACATGGAAAAGTCTTATTCACGATGCATATACATACATACATACATACATACATACATACACATATATATATATATAAACATAGATATACACACACACATGTGTATATATATATATATATATATATATATATGAATAAGCATATACACTTGTGTCCACCAATCGTGTATATTTACGGCCTTCAATAACGCGTACGAGCGTTCCAATAAAATCGAAATAAAACGACAGATCCTTTATCACGCAGTAAATGGAACTTAAATCAAACCTAATTACGACTAATTATGATTTTTACCTCTTTCCCTGAATAATATCGTTGTACGTATTTTAAGAACGTAAAGCGTGACTCGAAAGTCTTACAGACGTTTCTGACTTACTAACCGCTAACGTCACCTCCTGACCCCCCTAACCCCACCCCACCCCACCCTACCCCACCTCACCGCAACCTCCCACATCTTCAAACAATCCAGTCGCAAAAGGAAGATTAGATTCGTACGCGGACGGTTTCGTGTATTCGGCTAAGACGTTAAAACAACGTCTCTCTTCCCGCCCACTTATCTCCCCTCCTCCCCGCATAATCATTCAGCCACTTAAGTCATTTAAGAAATCATAAAGATCGTCATTAAATCTCTTAGTAGGTAGTGAGTAAGTATGTAAGTAAGTATGTAAGTAGGTAGGTAGGTAGGTAGGTAGGTAGGTACTTAATAATCGTACTATTAAGCGAGATGTCCAAATATGGGACAAGGACGATGTTGCGTCTGACTCTACTCGCGCTACATTATAATTCGATCGTTAAAGTCAATTGCTGTGTATATAGGGAGCAGTGGTATGGGGGAGGTGGCAGGAGGATACCGTGGGGAGGGTGGGAAGGGGTGATAGGGTTTGGCCGTTCAGAGCAAAAGAGTGAGAGCGAGAGAGAGAGAGAGAGAGAGAGAGAGAGAAGTAAATTCTGTCGGACGTTTAATCGTATTCATTGATCAAACTGAACATAAAATTTTCACGGAGTTTGATTTTTATGGAAACAAAAAAGAAGAAGAAGAAATAAAGACACAAAATAGAAAGGAAATAAAATAAAAATAAAAGGAACGATCAGGAAGGATGTTCAGATAGTATTATTCGTTTCAAAAGAATAGATAAATAAATAATAATAATAATAATAATAATAATGATGATGATGATGATGATGATGATAAAAGTGGTTTATTATTATTGGACGTTTAATCGTATTCATTGATCAAATCGAACATAAAATTTTCATGGATTTTGATTTTTACCGAAATAAAAAAGAAGAAGAAGAATAAATAAAGAGAAAAAAGGAAGGAAGAAAAATGAGAGAAAAATAGGAACGGACAGAAACGATGTCCAGATAGTATTTTTCGTTTCAAAAAAATAAATAAATTAATAAATAATAATAATAATAGTGGTTTATTATTATTGGACGTTTAATCGTATTCATTGATCAAATCGAACATAAAATTTTCATGGATTTTGATTTTTACCGAAATAAAAAAGAGGAAGAAGAATAAATAAAGAGAAAAAAGGAAGGAAGAAAAATGAGAGAAAAATAGGAACGGACAGAAACGATGTCCAGATAGTATTTTTCGTTTCAAAAAAATAAATAAATTAATAATAATAATAATAATAATAATAATAATAATAATAATAATAATAATAATAATAACGAAGTCGTTGGAAGTGATCTCGGTCGTGATTGCGAGATCAATTATTCTTTTCTTTTTCTTTTCTTCTCCCATTTCTATTTTTCATCTCCTTCGCGTTTAGCTTCTCACGTTTTAGATTGGTTAGTAAACTTTATCTCGTGTTTAACCTTGTGAGAACTTACTTATCTAGCGCTACAACCCCGACCACCCACCCCACCTACCCCTCCCGGTTCCTTTCACCCCTCTCCCCTCTCCTCCCCTCCCCCCCCCGCCACCTAGTTCCTATCTACTCCAACCTACTGAATGAAGGTCCCTTAATTAATTATGCGAATCAGCAGGACGTGCGCTAATTATTCGTCGGCCGGCGTTAATTCCGGACTCGAATCGGAACTGCTGCTACTCCTGCTGGTACTGCAGCTGACCCGGTACCTCGGTACGATAATCTTCTCATGCCAATTAACGCCGGGAAGAAGATATTTTCTTCCTCGTGGTTGGTACAAACGGCAAACGAACGGCGGCCTCGTTAACGAGATCCGCTGCTAATCAGAATCAAAGGGAGATAGAGGGAGAGATTTTCGAGCTCGTTTTGTAGAAAAAGAAAAGAGGAAGGAGGAGAAGAAAAAAAAAAAAATGAGAAAAGAACAGAAAAGATAAAAAGCCTCCTCTAATTTATTGTCCGATTCTTTTGAAATCATATATATATATATATATATATATATTTTTTTTTTTTCTCTCTTTTATAGATTTTTCCAAAATGGAGGACCATCCAGCTGGCATTTCTCCTTCCTTAAGGTAAGAACGTTCCCGAACGGGCGTATTTTAACAAATTGTTTTTTCCCTTCCGAACTTTCATCGATTTGAAACAACTTTTGTTTCTTTCCTTCTTTTTTTTCTCGTTATCCTCGTGCGTCGATCGTCGTAGCTCGTTACAAAAAAAAAATACAGAACAAAAGCAATAAAAAAACGACGCATTCGCCGCAACTCGATCGCAACGATTGTAATTAAATGCGTCACGTTAGATCAAATGCGCGACTAAACGTTTCTCTTACGCGATATCAACGAACGTTCTTCTACCTCTTCTACCTCTTGGAATTCGAGATGAAACGAGATCGCGTTCGGTGGGACAGTTTCGTTGGTACATATGTACTCGCCTACTCTCGGATCAGTGTCGAGGTTTTGATGTGTTGCCAAGAATAGAGAGGGACGGGTGCGGGGGCGGCTGAGGGGACGGGGCGGGGTCGGGGGGGGTGGTTACATGAATTAAAGATATCGCCCGGATGGAATTTAACGCGCGAACGTTTAAAACTCTCTGTCTAACCCCCTTCTCTCGCTGTACGTGCGACAGCGAAGGAAAGAAAAAAAAATAAATAAATAAAAGAAAAAAAAAAGAAAAGGAAAAAAGAAGAAACAAAAATGTTGGGTGTAACGATCGCGAGAAAGAAGATCTTTTTTTATCCGTTTGCTCAAATCGATCGAATTCCGAGTATACAGGATTTTTTGTTGTTCATACTGAAAGAAAAATTTAAAAGGCAAACAGCGCAATCCTAATCGAATTTCTAATGTAAGGAAATAAAAAAAGTTATTTAATTGATTTAATATTATTAGTTCAAATATATTAAAATATATTAGTGAAAATAATATTATTAGTAAAGTATTATTTATTATAAATAAAATATAATATATTATTATATATCATATTATTATTATAAAATATTATATATATATATATATATATATGTTAGTAAATATATATTATTGGTAAAATAATAAATTAGTTTATTAATTTATTATTATTAATCGAGGGAAGATGATCGATCGATCTTAAGATAAAATTTAAGTAATCTGTCGAAGAACGATTGCATCGCTATCATTCGAGGTAAATTTTGCAATTCGAATCGTGTTATTTCGTCGCTGATAATCCAACGTATGCCCGTTCTATTCGAAATGATCAAATCGTGTAGGAAAGAAAAAGAAAAGAACGAAAAAAGAAAAAAAAAGAAATAAAAAGAAGTAGAAAAAGAAAAAGATAAGAGGATCAAAGAATTAACGTTCGATACAATAAAAACGACGATTATCCCGAAGTTTAAGAACGCAAATTTTCTTCTCTTCTTTTCTTTTTTTTTTCATTTTTTTCTTTTTCATTCAACATCGCGGATATATCGGGTGTCTCGTGAAAAAAAAAAAAAAAGAAAAAGAAAACAAAGAACAAAACGAAGAATCGATCGACATCGCCACGAAATTCGATTTCGTCGCGTTGGGCGTCGACGGAAGAGGAGGGCGATGTAAAAAAAAAAAAATAAAAGAAGACAAAGAAAAGGAAAGAAAAAAGAGACAATAAATCTCTCTCTCTCTCTCTCTCTCTCTCTCAATTTAAAATTTTAACGTATCTCCCCCCTCTTGTTTCAGAACACTTACCTAAGGATGACACGATGAGAGGTGAGTCTTATTTATTTTCCGAGCGACGCGACGCGACGCGACACGAAAAGAAGCTTTAAACGCAGAGACAGCTACGTCGCCGGCGTAAGTCTTCGTCGTTAGAGAACTAAAACGGATTTAGATCGCATTATGTATAGATGTTTGTATGCCCGCGCGTTTGTGTGTGTGTGTGTGTGTGTGTGTTTGTGTGTGTGTCTGTATCCTCATCGATGATGACAAACACATCGAGGAATAACAACTCTCTCTCTCTCTTTCTCTTTCTCTCTCTCTCTCTCTCTCTCTCTCTCTCTCTTTCTCTCTCTCTCTCTCTCTCTCTCTCTCTCTCTCTCTCTCTCTCTTGGTTTTTCATCGATAATATTATGATGGAACGTTACGGACGTCTAGGACAACGATGGCGTAACCTTTTATTCTTTTTCGTTTTTCTGTTTTCTTTTCCTCCTCGTCTTTTTCTATTCGTTTATTTTCTAACGACAGCTTGAAAGCAAAGAAGAAGAAAAAAGAACAGAAATAAAAGAGAGAGAGAGAGAGAGAGAGAAATATCGTATTTTCGATTCGTCAGCGGATCGATCGATAATTCGAATCGAGTGATTTGAAAAAGGAGAAAAGAACGGTTTTTTTTTTTTTTATTGAATCTATGAAGTAGCAAAACAAGAAAGAAAAATAAAAAGACGATGTCGAAATTGAATGGTGTAATTTTATTTCGACGATAGAACATTGTTATTTGTGTAGATTTTCTTTTCAATAGAATCTCCAAATGTTTTTTTTAGAAAATTTAATTATCTGCTCATCGCGCAACGTCGTTTTTTTTTATGTAATTCCGATGTATATTGAAAGAAATAAAAGAACGAAAAAAAAAAAAAACAAGAAATAAGAATTATCATATTAAAAAAAAAAAAAGAAAAAACAACGACAACGACAACAGGAAATTTCTTACGATGTTTTAATCTGGTAGACAATTTTAAGAATTCTTTTTCCATTTCTTTTTTCTTCTCTTTAAAGTTTCGAAATGATTTGATATATTAATATGTTTCTTTTTTCTTTCTTTATTTAATAAGACACAAAACTTTGATTGAAAAACTTTTCGGAAAATCTCATTTAAACTTTCCCCTTTAGCGGATCGCAGAGGGAGGATCAAACATTTCGGATCGAGTAATTTAAAAAATATAATAATAATAAAAACCAATATATTTAATTGAAAAGAAAAAAGAATAATAAAAACAATATATTTGTAAGGACGCAAAACAAAAAGAGGAAAAAATAAGCACACAATGAAAATTAAACGGTGCAATTTCGTTTAAGAAATTCGTATAAGAAATTTAACTCCTGTTATAGAAATTATAATATTTTATATATATACACAATTATTTGTGTATATATATATATATATATATATATATATATATATATATATACATATACATATACACAAATTGTTACATTAAAAGAATATCAAGAGACTAATAACTATACTCTGTTGTTAATTTGATGGATAATATTAAGATTCTTTCTTTTTTTTTTTCTCTCTTAATAACGTTTTCAAAAGATTAGATATCTCAATATATACATATATAAATATAAATATAAATATAAATATAAATATAAATATAAATATATATATATATATATATATATATATTGCTCCTCATTTTTTAATAAGACCAAACTTTAGTTAAAAAACTTTTGGAGAAATTTTATTGAAACTTCCCATAGAGGGAGGTATTGAAATAACCCAACGGGGTCACGGGTTGGTTCGCCGCCATTGGCTTGAATAAGAGAGAGAGAGAGAGAGAGAGAGAGAGAGAGAGAGAGAGAGAGAGAGGGAGAACTTTCCAGAGGAATACAAAAAGTAATTTTAAATGAACAAGACGACGACGATGACGACGTCGACGACTTGTCGGATATGCGAAAAAGCTTCTTCTTCCTTCGTAATCGTTGTGGCTCATTTTAATTAAATTTCACAGCGGCAAGATTCCCTTTTTCCCAAGGTAATAAAATCACTTAGAATCAAGATATCCATGTACGCGTAACGAGCTATGGCACGCATCGCGAATCGTTGCACGCAATGCATCCTCGTAATGCATTCGCCGCGTGGAAACGGACAGAGAAAAGGAAAGTAGAAAGAGAAAGAAAAAACGAAAAAGAAAGAAAGAAAAATAAAAGGAGGAGAGAAAAGATTGGAGGATGAGGTAAAATAAAAGAGATAAAACTGCTAAGTAACTTTAAGTGCGGCCGTGTTTGTGATAAGCGACTGAAGAAAAAACAAAAAAATAAATAGATAAAATTAGAAATTATCAGACGTATTTCCGTTGTTTTTTCTTATTTTTGTTTTCTATTTTTTTGTTTTTTTTTTTTCTTTCGTCTAAATAAATTGTCTAAATATTTGTTTCTCGTTTTTATAATAACGAATATTATTGTCATTGTAGTAATAAGAATTTCCGTATCCAATAATAATTTCATCGGTTATAATAATAAATATACAATAAGAATGAACGTGGATGGAATAGATGGAATGAAATTTGAAGTTAAATGGATTTATTAACGGGGATTATTAATGTCGTTTATTTCGATTGATTTCGATTCGATGCGCACCGAGGGACGGGAAAGAATGTTCCCATTCGAAAGATTTGAAACGAATAACATCCGGGGATTAGAATAAATATATTCGACGTTATTTGTTTTTATTTATTTATTTCTTTTCTTTTTTCTTATCCTTTTACCTCAACATACTCGACAAAGTCTCTACATTATGATATTCGGACGCGTTATACGATCCACGAACAATTTCTAATAATCGTTAAAGGAGGATAAATCGTGATGGTTCGCGTTTGAATATTTTAACTGGACGGGGAAGGGAGGGGTCTCGTGATTCGCCGAGAGAGAGAGAGAGAGAGAGAGAAAAAATTCAGACGAAGACATACGACGACTCATTACGGTTGAAATATCACGTTGGTGTGGCATTGATTTTTGATTGCGCATCGCCAAATTGGACATTGTTGAATTGTAATAGTTATTTTTTGATTGCACATCGCCAAATTGGACATTGTTGAATCGTAATAGTTATTTGAATTTTGAAATGGTGAAAATATATACATATGTATATTATAGATACGTACGTAAGCACATGGACGCGAATCGTATAGAAACGGGAAATAAAAGTCTTGCGATATCTCCTCGATGCTGATGCTTTTACGCAAGATAATAATACCTCGAGAATAACAAAAACAACACCATAACCATTTTTCAATTTACACGAAATCATTTGAAGAGAGATAAGTACTTACATACGTACTTTCTAAAATGAAGAAAACAAAAAAAGAAAAAAACAAAAAATATATATATATATTTTCTTTATTTTGGTTAAGAATCTATTTTAAAACTTATCAGTTTCTATGTTGCAATAAGAGAGATAATGGCGTATTTAACTTTTTTCTTTTTCTTTTTTTTTATATATATATATATATATATATATATATATATATATATATATATATATATATATATAAATACAGATATAATTATTCGTATGACTCGCCCGTTGTGACAAACGTAAATTAGTCGTCGTATCTGTTTGTTGCTCGTTATCGCGATTATGATAAGGGGGGATAAAACGAAAAAAAAAAAAAAAGTAAAAGAAACGTTGAACATTGGAGCACAAACTCTCCTTTCTTGGAATTTTAATCTATCGTCGAACGTTCGTCTTTCGTGTAATATTTCTCGTGTTGTGATAATCGATAACAAGGATCGGATTATCTTGAATCATTACTTCGATATCGAATGAGATTCTCGATTCTCGTACGATTATTTAATCGTCTAAGTGTATACGGATTGATTATAAATTAAATGCCAGTTGATTATATTTCAGTTTGTTAGGAGCGATGGAAATGAGAAAAATAACAACGAAGGAAATAATAGTAATGAACAGATTTAAAAGTGTTTCGATGATCACGCGTGTAAAATAAAAATGAAAATAAATAAAAGAACAAAAAAAAAAAATATTCGAAATAAAGGTTAGAAATAAAATCGTCGACTCTCGGCTTTCGATCGGAAGTTCAACGTTATTTAACTGTTCCTGCGGAACACTCTATATATCACATTTTAATTCTAATCTAATTACAGTATATCTTTCCTTTTTTTGTTTTAATTGATAAGATATTTTAATCGATTATCTAGGGAGGGGGGAACAAAATTATTAAACGAGCATCGACCTAAATACTTTCGAACGTGAATGATTTAAATCGAAAAATAAATATTTTAACATTTTTAAAAATATTTAATTTAATAATTAATAATAATTATAAATTAATAAAAATATTTAATTAAATAATTAGAGTTAATTAATTGAAAATAAAAAACAAAAACGTAAAGATTGCATTGTAATAATAAGAAAAAAATAAAATAAAATGAAAGAAAAGTAGTAATGAATCATTAGATTCGATAAACGATTCGACGTGTTGTTCATTGTTGTCTCGTATATGAAATGTTTTCTTTTTCTTTTTTTTCTTTTGCAATCGTATCTCCTCGTACACATTGTATAATATTCTTTAAAATGTCATTCGATCAACGACGTTTCTAATTTTCGCTCGTAGTTCTTACGAGTTTTCATTTTCAACTTATATTTTTAACTTTTCATTTTTAAGATCATTATTACGGTATCCGTAGACGCTGCATAATTCACGCTTTAATATCTCATTAATTATCAACCATATGCCTAACTACTCGTCCAATAACACTTTCGAAGCTAATCGATTGTAATGTCTAATTAATTTATATAAAAAAAAAGAGTAAATTAAATCTACAATAATTAAATTAAAACCATTTTTATTTCGTACCGTACTCTTGAAACGCTTTACGCATAAAAACATGCTTTCAAAATAATTGATGAAAATTAATTTAAATAAAACAAAAAATATTATACAGGGTGTTCCATAAGAAAAATTCAAATATCATTGAACCTTAAGCGTCGAATCGATCGGTAATAAATTATTTTCATGTCGTGACTCCATAAAATAATTCACGCTTATTAAAATCGAGAAAACATTTCATCGATTAGAAGTAATACTTTTTTTCTTTCTTGTTTTTTTGATTTTCGTATTCTTTTTTTTTTTGGATTTTTTATTTTCTATCGCCCGTACAACAAAGAGAAAATATTCCAAACTGATCCATTAATTTTGTAATCGACCTGTATACATAAAACATATTCCATAGGCCTGATATCTGACAATAAAAGTGGGCTGCGTTCGTAGAATCTCTCGCGATATCGTTTCCTCGCTTATCCGCACGACGATACGAAAATAAGTATACCGTTCGGACGAGTAGAATAACAGTTTATATAAAAGCATGGCTGCTCTCTCTCTCTCTCTCTCTCTCTCTCTCTCTCTCTCTCTCTCTCTCTCTCTCTCTCTCTCTCTCTCTCTCTCTCTCTCTCTGTTCGAACGAATCAACCAAACAACATTTTTGAACGATATTTTAAAGAAAAATACGATCGACTAAATTAGTACGATCCATTTTAGATGATTTTTCTTCGTTTCTTTTTTTTTTTTCGTTGTTGTTGTCTTCGTCGTTTTCATTCTTTCTTCCTTTTCTTCTTTTTCCTTTCTTTTTTTTTTTTTTATTTTTCTTCGACGAAACAAACGACGAAACTTCGTTGACGATCGTAACTCGACTCTTTTAATTCGTCCTTTCATTCTTCCTTTTTTTTTTTAGGAAAACCATACGATTATTCTAAGCAGAAATACGCTAACACGATACGCGGAAAAAGGTCGGGAGGTAATAGGAATAATATTATTATTTTTCTGTTCGATGTCGCATAGCACCAACAAATATTTATGTTCTTACGTGTCAATGGGAAAACAAAGTTTTGGCTGAAAAAAATGCACTTCCATATATATTGTATATATGTATACACACACATATATGTAGATACACGGTGTCAAAAATATATAGGACCGAAATCATACCACTTATCATTGAGATTGAATTGTTGAGAAAAGTTCATATGGATCAAATGTATGAAAATGATCTTTATTGAAAATATATTTATAATTTATTTTGACAGTTATAAGAAATATTCGAAAATATCCCTCGCCGCTAGAATGCAGACTTCCATTCGTCGAATTATTTATTGCCGTACTCATTCAAATATACCAGCTTTATCGGAAATAATGGTAAATGAATTTCGAATACATTTCAAACGTTCATCCTCTGTCTCTATCGTATTTTTATTAACCGACACTTTTGCGCGAGCCCGTCGTAAATAAAAGTCCAGAGTGGGGGAAAAAAAAAAGAAAAACAGAAGAGTTCGACGATCGGTTAATTCGACGAATGGAAATAAATCATAAATAAATATCTTTTAAAGCGTATATCTTTTCAATAAAGATTATCTTTGGGACGTTTGATTTATAAGAATTTTTTTCATCCATTTTACCTCAGCAATAAGTAGTATAAATTGGCTTCCAAACTTTTTCGATACCTTATATACATATACATACATACACACACACACACATATATATATATTATATGTATAATGCGCATAAGAGATCAATAAATAAATAAATAAATAAATAAATAAATATATATATATATATGCATATTTTGTGTGTATGTGTATACAGGGTGTCTCAGCTAAAAGAGGCCGCTTAAATATTTTCTTTGTTTTTTATGATGCGATGAACTTTTATGGCATACTTTGAATGTTTAAAAAGGGGTATGTTAGGAAAAAAAAAATCTTTCTTTAGATCATTTTTTATCAATTTTTTTAAGGTCATCGGTATTTTTTACCCTATAAGCATGTATTTTTTATATTGCTGCTTCCTTTAGCTGAGACACCCTATGTATATACAGAGTGTCCGAGAAGTATGGGACCATACTTATACTACTACGTATTACTGAGGTCAGATTGATGAAAAAAAAAAAAAAAAGAATAAGAAGTTAATACAAATTCACGTCTGAAAATTCTTTATCGAAACGATACATGCTTTTCTTAAAGATATTTATGATTTATTGTCGCAATTACAACAAATGTTCAACGAATTCCTTCCTTCCCTGCAAGAATATGCAAGCTTCCTCCGTTGGTCGAATTGATGATTACCGTAAAAAAAAAAAAAAAAAAAAAAGAAAAAAATATTCAAACGTTCCAACCGCATCGAAAATAATAGTAAATGCATTTTTAATTACATTCCCAAAGTTCATCTCTTGGTTCTGTCGTATTTTTATAAACCAAACTCTCGTTGCATGACCTCCTCCTCCTCCTCCTCCCCCCCCCCCTATAAATAAAAGTCCAGGGAGTCTTTGAGTCGTCAGGTGATCTATAAGATCCAATTGACAGTTGATCGATCGATCGATTCGACGGATGGAAGTAAATCGTACATTTCTTTAAAAGCATATACCTTTTTCGATAAAAGCATTTTTGTACATAAGATTTATATGTGAACTTTTTTTCATCCATTTGACCTGAATAATATGTAGTATATGTTTGATCGCATACTTTTTGGACATCCTCTATATATATATATATATACACACATATGTATTTATGTGATATATGTATGTACATCATTTTAAAATGCCTAACTAATATATACAAAGACCGTGTTCATTCGTTTTACCGCATACGGAATGCCGCGAAAGACTATCGATCCTTCGTCGTCGTATAACTATATGTATATGTATATATGTGTATATATATATATATATATATATATATATGCTATGTATGTATAATCAAAATACATACATACATACATACATATATATACATATACCGATACTTCGGGCCATGCCGTTGTTCTTTCCGTGGAAACTACTCGTTAATCGAGTGCACTTCCTTCACCCAATAAATTCACTAGAAACTAACGAGGGGTTTTGCGAATGTATGACGGTACGTGAATAAGTTGATTAAAATCGAATCAAATCGAATCGAATATAATCTAATTCAATTTAATCTAATCTAATCTAATCTAATCTAATCTAATCTAATCCAATCTGATCTGATCTGAACTGAACTGTACTGATCGTATCGGTTAAAAAAGATGAAAAAAAAAAAAAAAAGGAAAAAAAATAAGACCAGAACGTTGCTCCTCGACATACATATATCGTGCTCGATTATATTTTCGTATCCTTCGAGATTTGATTTTATCAATAATAAGTTATTAAAGAAAAGAAAGGTAAATAAGAAAATGTCGTCGATCAACGTTCGAACGATGAAGCTTTTACTGTATCATGTTAAATTTATTTGTTTTGCATGTTTAATTTACAATTTACGTACGTATGTAAGTATATATGTATATATATATATATATATATATATATATATATATATATATTTATATTTATATTTATGTGGATATGTGTGTCAAGTTGTCAGGATAATACCAAAGCTTAACTATTATATGTTAATCTAGACAAATTTTTATTCGTTTAGATGCTTTTAGAGATATATTCAATGTTATAACGTATCTCCTCTTAAAAAGACAAATGGATAGATGCAGATACGTTTTAAACAAGACCCTAGTCGTTTTATATTTTATAGAACAATTATACCGAACGAACATTCGTATGTATGTATGTATGTGTGTCTGTGTGTATATTACGTAATTAATAAAACTCATTGTATTTTATCAAAGATTGGAAGCACGTACATAACGTAGGTAGATTATTATTATTATTATTATTATTATTATTATTATTATTATTATTATTATTATAGTTATCTACGGTAGTTTAATTACGTGAACATTGTCCCAACGATAATTTGGCTCGACGTTTCTAATACAATGTCTCGTATATGTATAATGAGAATGTCAATGCGTTAATAAAACGATTAAATTTTTTAATTAATGCAATATCACGGCAAATGATCTCCGTGAATTTGTGTTGTTCAATTATAGTTAAATCTATATGTGTGTGTTTCGTTCGCAACAAATAGCACGTTTCAATATATATATATATATATATATATATATATATATATATATATATATATTTATATATATATCTGTATGTACATATATACATACATACATACATTTATATGTATATATATATATGTGTGTGTACGTAATTACACCTGACGTATACATCGTTGTTCCATCGTCGTGTTTCTCATCGTTTATTCGTTATTATTTGTGCAACATGGCTCGTATATTAATACTTCAATATATCACATAGAATATTTAGAATGTTTAGAATGTTTAGGATTATTCGACGTTTCAACCAATTTCGTTTTTCTAGTTACATAAATATGCCGTTAACCCGCTTATTCTCATGGTCGTTTGACAATAATTTTCAAAACTTAGAAACACTCCTACGTTACCTTCTCTCTATTTCTCATTCTAGACATATATATATATATATATATATATATATATGTCTATCTCTATTTCTCTATTTCTTCGACTATCGTCGTCGAGTCCAAATAAAATCACCGGGTTTGACATGAAATTTTATTGCGTTTCACTCGTTATTAACGTTGTAAAAAAATTCTAGGTCGAGTAGTAAATAGACGGGTGGGTCCCGTCTAAGTTGCTCTATGTACTTACACGCAGTATCATGCTTTTGTTGCGTCGTTTCATTATTACGTCTGTCTCTCTCTATTTTTTCTTTTTTTTTTTATTTCTTTCCTTCTTTTTTCTTTTTTTTTCTCTGTGTTACAAATATGATCTCACTTTTTTCATATAATTATATATATATATATATATATAAACCACGCATGAGAAATATGCAGTTTTACACGACGATATTCGTAAAAAAAAAATAAATAAAAAGATAAAAAAAATAATAACAAATACGTACGTATTTGTTAATACATAATATATCTGTAATATCTGTTAATACACAAAATAAATATTTGTTAATGGTAATAAAAAAGAGAGAGAGAGAGAGAGAGAGAGAGAGTGAGATAAATAATAATCCAATTATTATAGTAAGAAGATAATAAAGAGATTTTATATTGCGACATACAGGGGTCACAACCGTTGGCGTGGCGAGGTCAGGTCGCGGTACTCTACAGAGGACGCTCGTCCTTATATTTCTGGCGACGTTTCTCTGGCTCCAGATTCATGTGATCAATTTAACCGGCAGGGACACGTCTGGACAGTCTTCGGCTAACGAGACGCTCTTTGCGCTTGTCCCTCAGGAACTCCACAGGTTCGTCTTATATTATACAATACGATCTTCCCGACTTAATAAACCATCCACCTGTCATATATCAATTGTGATGTTAATTATAGAAAATTTAAATTATAAAATAAAAACAGTAATAATAATATTAATAAGAAGAAGAAGAAGAAGAAGAAGTAGAAGAATAAGAATAAAATGAAAAGATTAAAAAGAAAAGTACGAATCGATTGATCAAGTATACCTCTCGGGATAACAATAAAATATTTTCATTCTTTCGTTTCTATTCTTTTTTTTTTTTTTTTTTGTTTCTTCTTTTTGTTAAATTCTTTTTCTCGCTATTTTTTATTTTTTTGTTTTGTTTTTACCATCATCACCATCAACGTCGTCGTTATCATCATCATCATCATCATCATCATCATCATCATCATCATCATCATTATTATTATTATTATTATTATTATTATTATTATTATTATTATTATTATTATTAAAGGTTCCTGAAAGAGCGGCGTAATGCATCTTTGACGTCGGCCAATGCAACTTCTGGCACTCTAACGGATCTCGAAATCGAGGATATACGTCGTAACATCGATCGTATAAATTCCGAGCAAAAGGTTTACAACGAGGAAGCGTTTGGTCCACTTGCCGGTGATGCGCCTATCATCGTCGTACAGGTTCACGTTAGGCTGACCTACTTGAGACACCTGATAGTCTCGCTGGCGCAGGCAAGGGGCATAGAACAGGCGCTTCTTGTTTTTAGCCATGACGTATGGAACCCGGACATCAATTATTTGGTCCAAAGCGTCGACTTTTGTCGTGTCATGCAAATATTTTATCCCCATAGCATACAGACCCATCCGAGGACGTTTCCGGGGGAGGATCCGAACGATTGTCCGAGAAACATTCACAAGGAACAGTAAGATCATTTCTAATTTTTCATTTATTACCATTATTATTATTATTATTATTATTATTATTATTATTATTATTATCATTGTTATTAGTATCTTCTCTTTTCGTTCTTTTCTTTATTTCGTTTTCGTCTTTCCCCCCATTAACGCGTTTTCTTTTCTTTCATTCGTTTGTTTTTCTTCCTTCTCTTTTCTTTTCGTTGTTTCTTCTCTCTTCTTTCTTTGTCTCTTTCTCTCCCTCTAACTCACCCCCTCAAGTCTCAACCCCCCCCCCGCCCTCCCGTCTCCTCGTTCAATCAACTTCTTTGCGGTTAATTACTTTACAGGGCCTTGTATTTGAAATGTATCAACGCTAAGCATCCGGATCTCTATGGTCATTATCGCGAGGCAAAGTTTACGCAAACTAAACATCATTGGTGGTGGAAGGCCAATAGGGTCTTCGATCAGTTAACGATAACGAAGAATCATACCGGTATGGTCCTTTTCCTCGAGGAGGATCATTACGTTGCCGAGGACTTCCTTCACGTATTGAGACTCATGGAACGTACCTGTAGGCACAGCTGCGAACGTTGCAACGTCCTATCGTTGGGCACATACCTCAAGACCTACAACTATTTCGCTGACTTAAGTCGTAAGGTGAGTTAACGTGAAATTTGATGAACTTTAACGATAAAGGACGGATCACGTTTTAAACGATGTAATAAAGAAAACAAGGAACAAAGCATAACAAAGAAAAAGAAAGAAAATACAAATAATTAATCGAAACAACAATGAATCCAACGAGCGACTAAAGTCCTACTAACTGACGTCGATTTCGAACATTTCGAACATTTTGAACACTACGAACACTATCGAGCATTGATATACACCTTACACTCCTTTTAACGCGCGTTCTAATGTTAGATTATACGTACCGTGTGAATCGCCGTTCATTCTAATCGCATTCGATACGGAAAACGTCGTTCCAATCGGAAAAATAATATTTTAACGGCGACAATGTTCAAGAACAAGCGTGTAACGCGGAATGCATTACATCCGTCGAAAGATAAACTTTTCGACGGCCTAAACGGGAGGGCGGGAATGGAGTGGCGCTGGGAGGATAGCGGCTGGAATAAATAAATAAATAAATAAATAAATAAATAAATAAATAAATAAATAAATAAAAACGAAAGTAAACAAGCCTCGGGATCGATCTATCTTGCGTTGTTACTTTTACAACATTTCTTTTTCGCCATAACACATACATACATACATACATACATATTTCACATTCATCGCTGTACTCGTCTCCCCGTGTCTCTTATGTTGTTTATGTTCTTAAGACATTGTACGTTCACTGAAACAACATACATATGTAAGTTACGATACTTGTTACCACTCAACTGTACATAGCTTATACATACGTACAATACAATACATACAATTTATCATTCGCTATTATGCATACATACATACATATATACTAAACTACGCATATATGTATATATATATATATATATATATATATTTAAATATATGTTTACAAACAAACAAAAAATCGAACGAAAAAAGAGAAGAGGGAAAGAAACAATTTTCAAAAGGATAAATAATACCAACGAAGTAACAAGTATCGTACGATGACTCTCGATCACGCGCAATAATACGAGCGAGCGAGCCTGCCAATGATAATTAACAGGAGTTTGCAATCTTGCTCGATTAATGTTTTTACACCGTCACAAGCACAGAAATATATTCACAACCCTTCCGAAAAATCTCGTCTTCGTTTTCCACACTCTTGACGTATCTATGTCATTCCTTAATCTCTGTCTCTCTCTGTCTCTCTTTTTCTCTCTCTGTCTCTCTCTCTCTCTCTCTCTCTCTCTCTCTCTCTCTCTCTGTCTCTCTCTTTCTTTCTTTCTTTTTCACTTCATTGTGAAAGGTATCTGTGTCGATGTTTCACGCACGCCCGATCCGTTAGTTCCTTGGCGTAAACGGCGCCTTACAAAAGGAACTTCTACGTGGATTAAAGAAGTACGAGTCACCAGGCCCCCAGAATACTCTGATCAGCAGCATCAGCAGCAGTAGCAGTAGCAGCAGCAGCAGCAGCAGCAGCAGCAGCAGCAGCAGCAGCAGTAGCAGCAGTAGCAGCAGTAGTAGCAGCATCAGCAGCAACAGTCACAACATTGCCGGTGTCAACGTCGTTGGAACCGAGAAGGTTGCTGGATTATCGACCCGTCAAGGCTCACAGACGGTCCAGGCTGTTCCTTCTTGGGCATTTCAGCTCTTACCAAGTCTCTACACTCACTATCAGAAGGTTTTCAGACCTCTCTAGATGCAACCCAATGAAAATACAAACAAACGGATCATTAGAATGACAAAAATCTATTATAGAGACATTACACTATCCTCCTACTTCCTATTTTCCGCTATCGTCGTATAAGTCAAGAACCTTGAACATTCACCTATTGATTATGCTTCCTTAGGTGTCGCCTGGCACTTCTTATTCTTATTATTATTCTCTTTCCTCTTCTATTTCTACTTATACTTCTTCTTCTTCTTCTTCTTCTTCTTCTTCTACTTCTTCTACTTCTACTTTTATTTCTTCTACTTCTACTTCTTCTTCTTCTTCTTCTTCTTCTTATTCTTTATTATTATCGATCAATCTTTTGCACGCTTTTATATACGTACATATCTGCATTTATTCTGTAGGATATAATAAATATTGTATGTATTATAGTTTCCGTTCGGATAATTGTTATCAATCAATCAATCGATCAGTCAATCAATCAATCAATCAATCTCGATATCAATAGATAAAATGATAACGCATAAAGCAATTCACTGTCCATCACCCTTTACGTTACGTTTGATGATACGTCGAACGAGATAATCGAAGGGAGAGTTTTTGAGGAATATCGAAAAATTATGTTTCATCGAATTAAACGATTCACCGGTTTTCTCGTTCGCGTTTATCTTCTATTTTCTTTTCTTTTTTCGCTTATGTAGGTACGCAGCAGTATATTATCACGTCACCACCCTCACCGCCTACCCCCACCCACGCTATTATTAAAACAGGACGAATGTAACCGTCGTTGATCTAATCGATCGTTAGAAACTTATTTGTAGAATCGAAGCTCCCTGTTTATTGTTTTGTCTTTTGCTATATCATGCACAAACGTTCCTCGTATCCTCTCTTTGTTATTCTTCATCATCATCATCATCATCATCATCATCATCATCATCATCATCATCATCATCATCATCATCATTATCATCGTCATTATTGTCATTGTAATCATAATTATTTGGCGCAATATATTTTTCTTTCCGAACGTTTGTTTTATTAGCAAAGTAATGGCGCACGTTGAGTCGAGCCTTCTTCATCATCAACGCCGTAAGAAATAATAGATCGTGTGTGTGTGTGTATGTGTGTGTATGCGCGCGCGCGTGTGCATGCGCGTGTCCGTATTCTTTTTCTTCTTTTTTGCAAAAAGAGATAAACAAAAAAAAGAAAGAGGGAAAAAAAGATTGTAACGAACGAGATAAAAAATCATCACGATCAATAAAACGGGCTAGCGATTTGAATAATACGACGTTGTGGTAGATCTTTTTGTTTGCTTTTTAAAGACGAGCGAGTCCATAAAAAGAAAGGAGAAGAAAAGAAACGACAAAAAAAAAAAGAAGAAAAAGGTGCGAACGAGAAGGAACGTAAAAAATCAAATCGGATCGATAAACGGATCGATCGGATTTCGTTCCTCGCGGATTAACGTTCTTTGCGTAGAAAAAAAAAAAAAAGAAAAAAAAGAAGAAGAAAGATAGAAAGAAAAAGAATAATCTCAATCTCGTATAATCATAGATTTCTAACATCGATCATTCTCCTTTTGACAAACTTAGGCCGAGGTAATACCATGGATATCGAGTAAACACAATATGGGTATGGCGTTCAATCGTATAACCTGGAACAAACTGAGAAAGTGTGCCGTACAATTTTGCTCATACGACGATTACAATTGGGATTGGAGTCTACAACATATAGCACAGACATGTTTGCCGCCTAGCAGAGGAGCCGGTGCAGCGCCTCGCATTGATTCCGGCCTTATTACCATGATGATGAGAGCACCGAGAGTATTTCACATCGGCGAATGGTAAGACGAATGATCGTAGAAGAAGGCAAAAAAAAGTAATACATTATATTCATCCCCATTTTTTTTCAATGATCCATTTTAATTTCCTTCGTGCACGTTTAACCACGAAATAATATCAAGTTGTGCTGACCTGAAAGTAATTTTAAATCGTGCGCAGACCTGAAAATAATTTCGAGTTGTGCGCACCTCCAAATAATTTCAAGTTTTGCGAAAATGAAAATAATTTCAAGTTATACGCACCTCGAAATAATTTCCAATTGTGCGTACCTAAAAATAATCTTAAGTTGTGCAAACTTTAAAATAATTTCAAATTGTGCACACCTCGAAATAATTTTAAGTTTTGCGCAAATGAAAATAATTTCAAGTTATACGCACCTCGAAATAATTTCCAATTATGCGTACCTGAAAATAATTTTAATTTATTCACACTTTAAAATAATTTCAAATTGTGCACACCTCGAAATAATTTTAAGTTTTGCGCATCTCAAAATAATTTCAAGTTCTGCGCACCTGAAAGTAATTTTAAGTTATGCACACTTTAAAATAATTTCGAATTGTGCACACCTCGAAATAATTTTAAGTTGTGCGCATCTCGAAATAATTTCAAGTCGTGCACTTGGGGTAAGCTACGCACGCAATTCAGGACACCTCGAACGCAGCTGTCATTTATACGGAATGAATAATTTTGACTTAAAAAAAAAAAAGACGCTGTATATTCTTTGCAGCGTCGGAAATAATAAAATAATAATAATAATAATAATAATAATAATAATAATAATAATAATAATAATAATAAAAATAATAATAATAATCAATATGTTTGAAAACGCATTTGCAATGCTGTCATTATAGGGGAAAAAAAAAAAAGAGAAGAAAAATCACGCAACGAGTTAAAAGTTGTCCCGAGGTGTCCTAAATCCTCGCACATACTCACAACTTGGGGGGGGGGTGGGTTAAAATCCCGTTACCGCTATCTACCGTCATAATAAATAATATTGAATATTCAATTTGCAGCGGTGTACACCACAAGAAGAATAATTGCGAGTCTACCGCGGTAATAGCGAAAGTTCAAAATGTTTTGAAAGCCGCCAGAGACCATCTCTTCCCGTCGCAATTGACCTTAACGGTCGCTGGTTTGGCCAAGAAGACTAAATTGAGAAAAGGCAATGGCGGATGGGGAGACGTTAGGGATCATCAGCTCTGTTGGAACATAACGATGTATCCGGACCTTGTCCTGCCTTAAAACGAAACAAAACAAAAAAGAGAAAAACAATAACGAACAAAAAAAAGAAGAAGAGAAGAAGGAAAATCAGGAAGAGGAAGAAGAAAGGAAAAGAAAAAAAAGAAATTCATCGGAAGAAAAGGAAAAGAGTAAAAGGAAAAAGAAGGACGGAATATCGCAAAGAGAATGAATGTTCATTATCACAAAAGACAACGTTAATACTTAAATGGAACAAGTTTTTATGCCACTGTACTTACTTATTCTTAGCGTTTTCCAATATTCTCATCAACACGAATGTCGTTTCTCCATAATTCCCCCACCTTGCCCCTCCCCACCCACCCACCCACCCACCCATCGAATTGTAATAAGAAGAATGATCGATTGAATTAACGTGTTGACCGAGAAAAGACTCTCTCTATCGATAACTAACTCGAAGTTCGTTCGTTATCGAGCTTTTATTATGTGTCTTTCAAATCGTGATCTCTGGTACGAGATAATATGTCTCTCATCCGACATATGTTATCGGTGTATATCTGCAAACGAGAATAATTAATTTATATATGTATATATATATATATATATATATATATATATATATATATGTTATGTGCAAAAAAGAACTAAGAAAATGCTCTCTTTCGTTCATACACGGATATCACAAGCGCGTGTTTATTACTCACATGAGATTAATCCTATTACGTTTAGAACTTGTTGAGTGTTAATTAATCCTTCCTCTAATTTGAGATACACCACGTTATTGAATATATATATATATATATATATATATATATATATATATATATATCACCATGAAATATATATATATATATATATATCACCGTGAAATATATATATATATATATATATATATATATATCACCGTGAGAGAATCGCGAATGAAAGAAAAAAGGTGAAAAAATAGAAAAAGAAAAAGAAAAATGACATAACGCGCGTAACGGTCCAAAGATGAACTAACCGTCTATTCAATTTTTCCCATTTTTTCGTGTTCGTATTCTTTTTCTTTCTTCATTTTCTTCAATCGCGACACACTCGTTACAATAGTTATTATAAAAAAGAACGAAAAAAAAGAAAGAAAAAAAAAAAAAGGAAAAGAAGCAGAAAACAAAAAAAAAAGAATAGTTCACAGCGGATTTATAAATGATGTAATAATTGTTGTTTGACGTCTATCAACACCATGTACGTTCCTATTTTTAATCGATTATACTTTAATACGCCTGTGAAATTTATAAAGAAATATTGTGTATATGTATTAGAGTGAATAATATTTCCCAAGGTACGAAGAAGGTTTATATATGTGTATGTGATAAGTCGTGGTCGTCATACAACGAGAAAGAGAGAGAGAGAGAGAGAGAGAGAGAGGAGTTCGATTTTTTCCTTTCGAATTAAAACACCGGCCGAAGTTTGTCCCGAAATGCGCACATCGTACTCTAGTCATAAGGGTTGGGCAATATTTAATTCAATTAACGATTAACGATCTAAGATTGTTTGTTTTTTGGATTTTTTTTTTTTTTTTTCTATATCCTTGTTATTTCATATAACAGAATTAAATTAAATTATTTGAATCATTAGTTGGATTAAAATGATGAAATATTAAAGTATTCGTTATCGAACGAAATCTTGACGTTTGTTTATATATATATATATATATATATATATATATTTTTTTTTTATTTCCTCATTGTCATTTGAATTTTTTTTTCTTTTTTTACATTAATCAACACCAAGGGAAATAAAAAGAAAGTAAAAAAAGATGATTTCGTTGAGGATTAATTCGTCAATGGTTCACAGAGTGTATGTGCGTGTACGTGTACGTGTACGTTTATGTATTTCTGTATGTGCGTGCATATATGTATGTATGTGTATGTATGTTTGTATGTATGTATGTGTATGTATGTTTGTATGTATGTATGTGTGTATGTATGTATGTATGCGTGCGTGCGTGTGTATGTGTGTATGTATGTATGTATGTATGTATGTATGTATGTATGGATGGATGTATGTATATGTACGCGCGTACATGCGCGCGCGAAGAAATTGGACATTATAACGTGCGTTTTTCAATAATTTTAATAAAAATTATATTACGATTTAATTAGTCGATCTACAGAGCGAATTTACGAATAAGATTTACGAGAAAGTGAATCGATGATTGTCGAGTCACGGAAACACAATAAATTAATTAATACGATTGAGAGAGCCTTGTTTAATTTGCGATTAAATGTTGCAAACAAAAAAAGAAAGTATGTAATGCCTGGGCGAAGAAAAATTTCGTCGATTTACGAATCCACGTAGAAATGCGAGAAAAAAGTGCGAGTCGAAAGATGATCGTCGAGTGACAATCATAGAGAATGCGAATTAATCGATTAAAACGACGCAAGATTTATCTACGGGATAATAGATTATTTTTTCTTTTTTTTTTATTTTTTTTTATTTTTTCTTTGAAAAACGACTTTACTTCGTAATCGAACGTTTCGAAAATTTTTTTTATGAATTTTTCCCGCGAAGGAGTTCGTCGATTTACGATTATACGAAAAATTCACGATGGCGAACGAATGATGATAATTGTTCGTCAGGCTCGACGAATCATCATCATCATCATTAATTCGCATTTTTATTTTATTTATAGACTCGCACATTGATTAACTATACCGTAAAAAGAAATATATATATATATATATACATACACGCACATATTATATATATATATATATATATATATATATATATATATATATATATATATAG